>VYVB01000724.1:0-66570 GCA_009761775.1 Ficus carica | reverse complement strand
TATAAAATTATGAGCATAGTATTTTTCGTGTGATGGTCAAAATGGTCCCTTCCTAAATACAAACTTGCCAAAAGCACTTTTGTTCCATGGTAATTATTATAGGAGATTTTTCACCATGACCTCTTATTTTACATTATTAGTAAGAACTGCTGTTTTAAACAGTGAAATGCCAAGCACAATAAATTCGTTATATATAATTAGCAATCCGTTCATTTGTTAGAAATGCAATAGAAGTAGTACATTGAAATGAAAGTTGAAAAGCTTGTCCAAAAATCACCATGCCATTTAACTAATATGGTTTTTAATTCACACAGACAAAATTTAATTATCACTTGTGTCCATCCTCCAACCTGCGAAAATTTAAAGTTAAAAATCCTTTTTTAGTGCTAGATATTCGAACTTCACACAAAATTTAATTTTTATTGATCCTTAGAAAAAAAAGGTAAAGTTTTTGTAATATCTAAATTTTTACAAGGAATTTGAGTGAATTAATAATATAATTCACCTAACTTTCTCATGTAAATTAAAATTTTTATTATAATTTTGACTTAAAGTTATAAAACGAAGCATTTTAATGATGTTCTAGTTAAATTTTACGTCACAAAAATAAGGTTGCAATGTTATGGTATAAGATATGGAATATGACATGATTAAAAATATGAAGTAACTTTACAATATAAGATATGCTGTGATTGAAAAATGTGCACATGATGTGACAACTAAATAATTTGTCACATATTTTAAAGTCACTTACTTTATTCAAAAGGTAAGAATAGTAAAACTGATAAAAGTCATAACATGTTATCAAATCACCAAATATATAAGTCCAACAACCTGAGTAGTGTAACAAGTGGGAATTAGCAGTTTTAAGATCAACAAAGATAGGATAACCTTGCCTATAAAAATGCAGTAATAAACTTGGACATCAACTTTCTAGACAGATCAAGATTAGACTGCTTATCTTTTTAACATATAAAAATTAGAGAGGCTACCTTAGCAGTAATAGACTTGGAGATTAAGTTTGATCACAGATTATATTTTACTATGCTACTTTATCAGTAGCAAATCTTGGAGGCCAAGTTTTCATTGCAATAAAATTAATACTACCTACCTTTTTAACAGTGTAGGGACTAGGGATTGAACTAGTAGTAGACAAGGGAAAAATATTGTTATGTCAAGTAAACGGATAAAAAATTTATCTGTTAAGTATAATATCAAGGAAAATCTCCTTTTTATCTTAATTTAAAGAAATAGGAATTTTTGATCCAATGACTAGGAGACAATTAGTACATAGACCAAGGGATGAGATTGAACCAAAAATTATGGTCTTATCTTCGTTCTGTTTCATGCCTATGCCAAGTTTAGGACGAGGGAAAATTCCATCAAATCTTATCCTTAAAAGACAACCTAAATAAAAGTGACAACCTAGGATTTGATTTAATGTCTTGACCAATTGACCTTTTGACTTAGATTTTAATTTTATTAAGCTTAAGCTTGTTGGTGAACCAAGTGTATCAAGATCACAACTAGAAAGTTAAACCCCATTGTAGTTAGCCAAGGCCTATAAATAGGTCACATTCGCCACACATTTAATCACCAATCTGTTTCTGCCCACAAGAAAATTCTCTCTATCTTTCCGACATTTTTCTCTCATTTCCCTCTTTCCAAACACCACCTTAGCCTCCCAAAACTCAAGAATTGCTTCAAACTCTCTTCACAAAATCAATCTCCAAGGCATGATAAACATAGATCCAGTCTTAAAATGATTTTTATTGTAATGTTTCTAATAGAAATATTGTAATATTCTTCTCTACTACCCACATATTTTCCGGTGACATTTTAGAATCCGATCCGTTAACCGAATTAGGTAAATTTTTAGAACTCAGTGTTATTGGATACAAAAGGTGTTTGATATGATTTTTAGCTTGTGATTTGACTGTGTTTTCGTTATGATGGTTTTGAGATTAGGAATGTTATTATTAATGTTGTCGTTATTATCCAAATCTGTTTAGCGATGATGTTTTGTCATGGCTAAAACCCATTAGCAATGAAATACTTGGACGAATTTCTATCCATTAGTGACTACTTTTATCATCGGTAAACGTGTTGATTCTTGTATTGTTATACCAGATTTTAAGGACAAATGTGCAGCTTTTGTGCCAAGGACGTTAATTTAAAATTTGGACACATTGTCTTAATTTGTCGTCTATAACTTAAAATGGCACAAAACTTCCTCTAAACTTATCAAAGTTACAAATCCGTAGTTTTAATGGGGTGGTTCGAGCATGACATTTTACAATCCAAAACAACTGGCACATAGAGGAATAGTAAATCCGGGGTTTTAGTCCAGTGGTAGGATGCTCGCTTAGGGAGCGAAAGGTCCCGAGTTCAATTCTCGGAATCCCCATTGCTTCTTTTATTTTTCATCTATTTTTATTTTTTTATTTTTTCATAATACACCACTGCAATAAGAACAAGAACAAAAGAGCAAAACATGAATAAAAACAAAAACAATAATGTAATTTCTGCTGCAAAGCAGTAAAAGGATGAGAGGATAAGAGCCAGCAGGTTAATGTGTGGATGTTGATAAGGCTATGGTACTGTTACCAATTGTTGACAAATAAAAAACCAGCCATGTCTGACAAAATAATTGACATAATTAAGGACATGAAGAATAATAAAGTAACTGCTTGACGAGTTTATTTGCTGCTTAAATTGGCTTGTATTTTGTAGGAATCGAGAGAAATTACTATAGAAAGAAACATGGAAGTGATGAAAAATAAGTATGATAGAAATTTCATTTTTGTTGTTTGGTATGAGGAGGAGAAACGAAAAAGAGTCTACCCCCACTTGTTTGTTATAAAAAAGTTGGAAGTGAGAGTTAAGATGTGAAATCTAATTTGTAAGGAAAAGAAGATTGTAGCTAGGGATGTCGCGCGGATTGGGTTTGGATTAAGGGTTGATGAATCTGCAAACCAACCTAAAACCTTCGGATTCGGAAATTGTCCTAAATCCGTTTACTAATCTAAAAGTTAAGTATCGACTTTAGGAGGGAAAAACCTAAATGGGTTGCCTCTCTAACTCACTTCAGGAAGTCATTTGGCATGATGCCTACAAAAATGGAAGTTAAGTCTATGCTTCCTTACAATAACCAGATGACCTTATTTTGAATGCGATGTGGAATTCTTCTTTCCTATATGCTTTTTTTAGCCAAAATTCAGCCAAAACTAGTTATTGCCACTTATGATTTTTGTTTATCCTAGTTCTAAGCATGTTCTAGCTATATGCATTCAGTTTATTAAAATTTTTTTTGATACTGGGATATAAAATTTTCTTCAAAGTCTAATTTCTTTTCTTGATTTATTTCCTCTTGGTATAGTTTCAGAGGAAAAAAATATATTTACTTAAGTAGAGCACCTTTTACAACAAAAAAAAAAAAAAAAAAAAAAGTTTTTTTGGGGTGGGGGGGGGGGGGGTGGGTGTAACATTTGAAAGGGTTGAATGTAGACGTGTATATATATATATATATATATATATGTATGTATATTTATATTTGTAGGGCACCTTCGATTAAAAATATTTCAGTAGGAAAAGAGTACCAAAAAATGAGTAATAGTTACATTAGTAAAATTAACATAATTAAGTTTAGTAAACACTAAAAGAGAATGGGGTTGTATATGGGATTGCATGTTTTTACCATGTCACTCGTCTTTGTAGGTGACGTCTATATGCACCTTAGACATTCCCAAGCCTCGAGCAGTGTCTATAAGGCAACGTCGAAAGCCGTTTTTATACTAGTGTTCTCATTTTTTTTTTTTTTTTTACTTTACTTTACTTTCCAATCTTTTTACCTTTCCTATTACATTCATTTACGGTTTGGTAAACGCACCGTGAAGCTTAGTTAATCCTTTTTTTCAGAAGATTATCAAGATTCAGCTTCAACAAGGCTCGTTTCCCGGCCCACCTTGTCCGTTAAGTCACCGTTTTTGTCAAGTTTTTAAGATTTGTGTGTAATCTTTGATCAAGCAATTAAATTTTTGTTAATAACATATATTATTTTCCTTTTCATCTATTTGCCTTCGTTATTATAATATATTAGTAAAGTATTGCATTTCCGGAGAAAAGTCGTATTCGGAGCAGATCTGTAAATCAAATGAAAAACACAAAAGTTGCCAACAAAAGAAAGAAAGAAAGAAAGAAAGAAAAGTAGCTCTATGCGATTTTCGATTTATGCTATTTCTCAGAATTTTCTCCACGACAGAGGAATTAGTACTTGCATTACAGATAACTATTTTGACTGACAACTTGTAGATTTTGATCTTCAATCAAGGAGCGTTTACAAGAGCAAGTTTAGGCTGCTGGATATAGAAATTATGCTATCTATTCTAAATATTCAAGTGATCAAGTACTCACCTTACATTTGCATATTAACAAGAATTCAACTTTGATGTTCTATGTGGTTCTAACTCCATATTTTTAGAATCCAAAATAAGTGGAACGCTGAGGAATAGCAAATTCGGGGATTTAGTCCAGTGGTAGGATGCTCGCTTAGGGAGCGAAAGGTCCCGAGTTCAATTCTCGGAATCCCCATTGGTTATTTTTTGTTTACGATACAAAGGCAAAAGCAAGAAAGGAACAAGTAAAGAGACAAAAATTGCAGAGCAGAAAAGGATTGACAGGATAAAAGCCAACAGGTTAACGCATGGTTGCTCACGAAGCCATGGTATGGGAAAAATAACAACCAAGTCTGACTATTCAATTAAACTAACTTGTTGCACTAGTTTGAGCGCACTAGCATGCATCTTTGAAAATATTTTACATTAAGAGGCTGAAAGTAAGATAGTAGTAGTTTCACTGCGCTGGAGTTCGTTCTTCAGTTCAGTTAGTCAATAAGGATATGTCTCCACTCTCTTTTTACATATTCCCTAGACGATGTGTGTTTGGGGATTTATTTTAATCTTCTTAGAAGGGTTTTTTTTATTTTTTTTTATTTTTTATTTCTTATTTTTTATACTGAACTAGTGTTGGCACTCTTTTGTCCTCACTAGTTTTTTTCCGTAGGTTTTTACTTAAGGTTTTGATGAGATTTATTATAGAAACTGATTTTCAAAGACATAGTTTCGGCTTAATCTTCTAATATCAGTATCTACTAATAAGTGGTTTTTAGCCTGGGTGTGATTTTCTACTCGGATTATAATCTTTTGGTTTCTCTGCTTTAAACTTTTGTATTTTAGTTCTTATATATTAAGAAATTCAGTTAGGGGCTTGGTGATGAGTTAAGGTTTTGGATGCCAACTTATAAATTAGAATGGTTAATCTTCCTATGATATCAGTTGTCCATTTTCTTCACTAAAAAGAAAAAAAAAAAAAAAAAAAAAAAAAAAAGATAGTAGCTTCACTGTTTTGTTTGTTGCTTGAATTAGGATTGGTATTAGATGCCATAGTTTGATGAATTTTTTGGCGGATACCAGAGAATGCCTCCTAGTACTTCGGTTTCTTAATAAGTATCGCTGTCTTTTTTTTTTGTTGGTTCGTTTCCCCTCCATAAATAAAATTAAACAACTAATTAGTAATTGAGTAATTTGTTTCGTTTAGTTTCTGAATTATGTTCCTTCCGTCATTTCAATCAATGAACTTTTAATTTTGGTAAATTAGTCACTGAAAATATGATTCTCGACAATTTTGGTCCTTGACATTGATATTTATGAAATATTTATATTTTATAATTTAGTGTGTATAATCATGTTTTAATTTCATGTTAATACGAAGTTTTACAAAAATAATTACGCTAAGTATAAAAATTTCTCCTTATTCTTATCAGAAAACCTTAAAACTTAAACTTTTTGCACTAAATTTCATAATTTCTTTAAAATTTATATTTATTATGCGACAAAGATATGATTATTTATGTTAAGTTTTATAACTCATTTGTCAATTTTAATTTCAGGGACCAAAAATACCAAAAATATTCGGGGATTAATTTAATAAAATTAAAAGTTCAAAAACGAAAATAACAGAATGTGTATAATTCAGTGACTAAATGAATAAAGTACCATAATAATTTATTAAGAAGAAGAGATAAGGGTGTTAAACAAGTGCCGACCTTATCCAAACCTATTAATTTTCGTCATCGCTTTTTAGCTAAAAAAAAAAAATATTAAAATGATGAAGAGCTAGCTTCTAACAAAATTCTAGAAACCTAGACAATATCCAGCCCAACAGACATTACATTTCAGCTCTTCCAAAAGTCAGCTAAGCCCAAACTACGACCCTTGTACAAAATTGTTGATTAACAAGGTATGTTAATTATGAAAATTAAAATCTTAATTTAGCATAAACTATATTATCAGATATTTTAGGACATTATAAATTAAAATTAAGATCCTTAAGGACTCACTGACATTATAATATCCAAATCTCAATTCCTAAATCAAGCCAACAATCCATGATATCAGATACCACAGGCAAATAAATATCAATATTAGCCAAAAAAAAAAAAAAAAAAAACCAGCCAATTGCAACCTCAGTCATCATCCAACTACGTATCAGCAATGTATCAGCAAGAGCTTCTTCAGTCAGATATCCTTGAACCAAAACAAAACCCAATTTCTTATCATATTATTTTGTTGTATTACTTCTAGTCATGGGACAAATCAAAATCACAAAGGGAAAAAAATATTGTTGGAAAAATCGGATCCGATATCAGAGTTACGGCGCAGCGGAAGTTTTAAAATTTTTATGCCGATTCAGATAAGAAGCGGAAGTTTTAAAATTTTTATGCTGATTCGGATAAGAAGCTCATGATGCATATAACAATAAATTAAATTCATGATCAAGCGTACCTTATTTCTTGGATTCCGGAATTGCTAGAGCGTTTGACCAACGTGTCTTCTCTACTATTCTCGAGTTCCACATCTTAGAGTGTGTGTGGGCACACGTTCTATGAATCCAAGCGACCGGTAATGCTTTCT
This sequence comes from Ficus carica, assembly GCA_009761775.1. Taxonomy (NCBI): domain Eukaryota; kingdom Viridiplantae; phylum Streptophyta; class Magnoliopsida; order Rosales; family Moraceae; genus Ficus; species Ficus carica. The sequence goes on along the minus strand of VYVB01000724.1, from coordinate 59,599 downwards.
GAAGTCTAGATCCCTCCTTCTCAATTCCGATGTTCCTCGTTGAGAATATGATCCAACTTCTTTCTTCAAAACTACAAAACAGGAACCGGTTAACCTCTTATGAAAATTATCACTCGGTTTAACCTTCCTCACAGTTTTGATTCAATGGAATTTTCTCTCTTTCTCTCTCTCACAAGATAGCTGAATTTTATGATGTAGAAAAAACTTAATTGTTTTTCTCTCTACTCTAAAAAAACGTTTTTCCTCTTATGAATAAGCAAAGGGTTCGTTTTTCAAGAATTCATAGCCTTTATATAGAAGTCCAATTCTTTTTCAAAATTTATCTCCTTCTTGAAAATAATTAATTATTTTTCCGGATAAATTTTGAACCAAAAGATGATACAACTTTAGGGCTAGATTCATTGAACCTAAAAACGTTTTTCCAAGGGGAGATTATCCCTCAAAAAATTCAGCCACAAGGAGAATTCAATCTTGATTGGTGGTTCAAATCTTAAATCAAGAATCTAGACTAGTCAAAAGATCCTAGTCCTATCTAGATTCAAATTTCTTTGAAACCTTTTTGAATTTAAATAAGATTCACTTATTTGAATAAATATTTTCCACAAACATCAACCATATTAATTAATTTAAATCAATGGAATATTTCAAATTTTCTTTCCTCACAAAAAACTGTGCACCTCTTTTAAGGAAAGAAAAATCCATCAAATAATCTCCATTATTTAAATCAATTAATAATTTAATGTTATGAATATATTTGAACAATTTTGAAACAAAATTTTCTCTCCTCCACTGTAATAACTAAATTTTTACGATCTTACGTTCTCTTGTAAAGAAACTTATGTTATGTTTTAAAGGTATTTATGAGAAACCTGAGGCAAGGTTTTTGTGTGAAATTTTAAGTTCTCACGATACTATGAGACTTGAAAATAATTGCTTAACTCAGAACGTATCATTTTGAGTCTGCATGATTTTGCATGGCGGTCAAAGTTTGACCTAAAAAGTCAAAGTTGACCTAAAAAGTCAACAGTTGACTAGAAAAGTCAACCATGTGATAATATTGTTTTATGAACAAGCAGTATGAAAAATATACTGCGAAAAATCATGTTCCAGACAAGATAGCAAGAGTAAGATTTACAATCACCCTAGAAAAATCAAGCACATAAAATTGGGGTATTTTGGGCCAAAGGACTTCAAATTACAAGAAAATTTTTATACAGTCAAATTTTACACAGATAAATTTTGGACTGCAGTTTAGTGACAAAATACTGTTAATAATAAGTTAACAGTATTGAAAATATCTGTGTTAGCATGAATATGGACTGTTTATTAAGGAATAAGCCAAACAAGTTCTAAAGGTGATTATATCACCTACTTTTTGAATTATGACCTCATTAAGGAATTAATAAAAATTTGGAAAGGATTTTTGGCTCTAGAAGGCTCCATTGGCCGGCCACCTCATGGGGTTATCAACCAAATATTAAAAATTTTGGGGTAAATTTCACAAATAAGCAAAGTTCTTCAACCCCTATAAATACCCCTTGAGCCTATTCATTTTATTCAAAAATTTGGGGAGGTTCTTGCCAATTTTCTTCTTGAAAATCAGCAGCCAAGGAAGAGAGAAAGAGGAAGGAAAATCAGAAATTTTTTTTGGGGCTTTTGTTCCTAAGGGTTCGGTTTTGCTCTAGGGAAAAAACCAAGGGAAGTTTAGAAAATTTTTAGGTCTTTTGGGGTGTGAAGCCGAAGGAGAAAGGGAGAAAGGAAAGCTGAAATTTTTGGGGCCAAACTTTGGTGAAGAGTTCGGCTTGGAGAGGAGCAACCAAGGAGATCAACCAAAATTTTTTGGTGCCAATTGGTGGAGTAGCCGTGAGCCAAGGGAGCTAGGGGGGAGGAGCAGATTTTGTGACCAAACTTGACTTTGGTCTAAGGTAAAATCTAGAGCCCTAACTCTCTTAATTGAGTTCAAATTTAAGGTAAAAAGATGATTCAATTTGGTTGTAAGGACATAAGTCCATTTCCCCATTTTATGCCCTAAGTTAGTAGTATGTGCTTGATTTGTAGATCTAAGGGTGTATGGTTCAAATTTTTGCATGATTTGTGTTTATTTATGGTTGATTTTCATGCTTGAATGCTTAGGGTTGTGTGTCCCCTGATTTGGTCAGAAAATCTGCCCTAGGGCAGTGCTTGAAGCATGTTGATTTAAGAAGCAAAGTTAGGGTTAATGCAAACATAGGCTTAAGGCTTTTGAATTTGGTTTGTACGGATTCAATTGGACAATTTAATGGTTCATGCAGGACGTTAGAAACGCTGTGTGTTTGCCCTATAGGCTCCCGAAGTGTTCGGTTGAGGTAGATTTCACGAAATAGGACGTAAACCGGTTTAAGCAACCGAAACTGCCAATTCGGACTCAAACTGGCCAGTTTCGGGAAAGTAAAAATTAAAGGCCCTTAGAGGATGAATTGGGTAAATCTTAAAACATGAAAGTTGCTCGGAACGATTTTTCCTAGAAGACACCGCGGGCAGAATCCAAAAATGAGGCTCCAATGGTCTCCGTTTTTACAAAATCCGTGGCTGGTCTGCCCAGACCCAGTTTTCAGGGTCAGCCAGCTTCAAACAAAAACTGACGCAAAAATAAGCAGAACTGGATTTTTTGTAAAACACGAAAGTTTTAGCATTTTCGAGAGCTACAACTTTGGTGAAGACAAGTTTTTCAAATTCCAAACGTATTTATAAACTGGTATTGTTTTATGAAGAGCGTGCAGGGAACCGAAAATTCCTGCACATGAGTTTTACAAACAGTTTTCGAAAAAACTGTATTTTTTGCTTAAAACTGTCTCAAAGGCAGTTCTCAATCTTAAATGACCTTTATAAAGATTTGTTTTAAAGAATTGAAATGGTTACAAAAATATTTAAAGCTAAATTTCTTAAATAGTAAAAAAGATAAGAAAATGGACAGAATTTGTAATCAAGCCAAGGTTTTGAGGAAACCTAACATTTTGTCAAGAATCTAGCCCAAGAAATTATTCAATGTAATCTCTTAAGAAAATAATTATAGAATAATTATTTTCAAGCAGTTAAATGACTATTTTGTGACCAAATAAGATATCTAGTACTAGGGGACATACAACTAGAATTTCATTGGCATGTTGGATAGGATACCAACATTGCATAATAAGAATTAGACTCTTACCTAAGTCCCTATTCAAGCAGGACAAGGCCTGCAGCTGTGCCCAGTAAGAGAACAGCCTCAAGAGGGACACAGTGAGAGAGGTAAGTGCAACTCCGCCTACAGCATGGGCATTTTAAGTTGTAATATGATATACGAGATTATGTGTGTTATGTGCTATGATTTACTATATCAAGTAGATAGCATGACTGAGAAATAATTACAAGTTATATTCATGTGACATCATGAAGCATGTTCACAAATAATAAGAACAAGGTCAAGATGACAAATAAGTATAATGGCAAGCAAGCTTGCCTGTGACGTACTGACCCGTCCAAGGTCGGGTAGGACTGTGGATTGAGTTGGAAATAGATTGGCCGCCCCAACCACTCCATAGTTGCGCGCCCGGTACGGTCACTCATGATAAGGGGCCCATAAGCAAGTTAAGGAATGAAAGTATGTTAAGAGAGCATGATAAAATAAGCATAATAAAGCATAATTGAATCATGCATTATTAGAATGTGTTATGATAGGCTGTGCTAAGTTTATAGTTATTTATTGTTGCGGTTAAATAGTTGTACTTGCTGAGCGAAAGCTCACGCCTTATGTCTATGCTGTAGGTAAGCAACCTACTGGCGCTTGTTGATACAAAGTGGTGGAGTTGGCGGGGGCAACTGTGAAAGAAGGGATATGCCGCTACGTCTTCCGTAAATTTATGTTCAATATTTTATGTTTATATTATTCCAAACAAGTACTCCTATAGTAGAATAAAAAAAAAAAAAAAAAAATCTCCACTATATTTGTTAAATAAATAAGTATGTAAAACAAGTTAAGTATGTATGTATGTACGGTAACGGTCCGTGCTAGGCGGGTCGTTACAGAGTTGGTATCAGAGCGGTTCCCTGCTACCTGAATTCACAGTTCGCCTGCCATCGCCACTATCATTGTAAGTTAAAGTTAGTTTATGCGTAAATATTTATTATGTGATTTGGTATGTAGATTCGTCGACATGGATCCGGATCATGTTGATGCGGACCGAGAGGCCATATCGTCATTTTATGAGGCACATCCGTTATCCTTTGACGGTACGAGTCGCACGATATCCTTGGGAGCATGGTTATACGACATGGAGCTTATTTTCCGTACCAGCCATATCCCGGGTCGGTTGCAGGTTTCTTTGGGTAGTCGATGCCTGACTGGAGACGCCCGTATTTGGTGGATATCAGTAGGAGAGCCCCAGCTACCCAGCCGGACATGGGGACATTTTCGTTCACTGTTGATAGGACGTTTTGGACCGATACTAGACTACGGGCCAGGAGCGCCTCAGCGTGATCCTGACATTTACAGAGATATGTATGACACGCGATACCATAGTTACACACTTGAGTGGCATGCATATCCTCACGAGACCATGGCCCACTACTGCATGAGATTTCAGGAGGCCATGTTGCCCTACGTTTCTCAGGACATGACCTACCCGGTATTGGAGGCGTTGACGGTTTTACAGAACGGCTTACCTAGCCGTATTCGCCAGCATGTTCCTTTTCCCTCACCCAGGATGACCGTAGAGTACATGATAGAGGAGATTTTACGGGCTGAGGTACGCGCTGATACCGAGCCGACAGGGGCCGCGGAGGGTGATCATCAGGCACCCGTGGATGACGCTGGTATAGGGGAGCCATTATACGAGGTAGGACCAGCACCCCCAGAGGAGCCGATCCCTGCAGTTCCAGAGCAGGAGGTGCCAGCACATGAGGCTGGGGAGCAAGAGGATGCTGAGGGTGACCCAGAGGCCGGTGACCAGGAGGAGGACGATATTATGGTTATACCCGGAGATCCACCAGCCGATCCCATTATCATCGATATTTCTAGTGACGAGGAGGATGATATTGAGGAGATGCCAGCTGACCCGCCAGCAGATCCCATTGCCATCGACATATCCAGTGACGAGGAGGGCGATGACGAGGATATGGAGCAGGCAGGATGGTTTGAGGACCAGGAGGATCTAGCTGACGATCCAGAGGAGATTCTTTTCGACGACGGAGATTGGGAGACCGACTCCGACACAGCTGCCTAGAGGACGATAGAGATCGCTATTTTGATTGTCCATGTACATTTATTTTGACCTTAGTACTGACATGTACTTGCTTATTTCTTTTTTTGGATGATAGGCATGTACTGATGGAAAGTGGTAGTCACTTCCATCGCCATTCTTTTTGACTATGTTTATCGGTGAAGTGTTAGACACTCCCATTACTATTTTGTCCATGTATATAAAAGTATTACGAAACAGATATGTATTTACAGTACTGTAAGAATGATGTACTTATTGTAAATATACAAGAAACAGTTCAGATATCATGTTATATTATCATGAAAATCATGTTATGATACGATACGTTATGATCATGTAAGCCATGTTACGATATGAATATGATGAGAATGATTATGTTATAATCCGATGTATTATGATACGATGTATGATGAAAGAAAAGATATTACTAGTTCGATAATATCTTTTCTTATGATTTAATAGGAAAGCAAAGATGGTACGCCCTCGCAGAACAATGCCTGTGAACCAGAATCCACCTGCACCGGATCTAGCAACTGTGGTAGCAAATTTGCAACGACAGTTACTTGAACAGCAGCAGGAGACAAATAGACTCCGGGAGCAGTTAGCTCAGATCAATCAGAGACCTCAGGCTAACGAGGTTCCCCCTCAAAATGTCAGAGTACCTCCCGTAGTACCTCCGGTACCTGATGTTCAACCAGAGGTTCAGCCAGAGGTTCCAATAGCACCCGTTGGAGTACAAATGAATTTACCTCCAGTACGGGAAGATTTGCTTTATGAAAGGTTTAGACGGATGAAAGCACCGGAATTCGAGGGACCCACAGATCCAATTGCCGCTGACAATTGGTTGATTGACATCCAAGTTATTTTGGATTTTATGCGACTGACAGAGCAGGAAAAAGTCCTCTGTGCTTCCTTCGCTCTCAAGAAAGACGCTAGACACTGGTGGAGGACTGTCCAGATGCGTCGTGATGTTACGACCATGAGCTGGCAAGATTTCGTGTCGGAGTTTCGAACGATGTACTTTAACAGAGAAATCCTGGCAGCCCAGCAGGATGAATTTACGAGTTTGAGACAGGGAACGATGACGGTAATGGAGGCTATTAATAAGTTTGAACAGTTAGCCCGGTTATGCCCGGAATTGGTGCCAGGTGAAACAGAAAAAGTTAGATTGATGATGAAGATGTTTCGGTCAGATATCGCCAAGCAAGTTAGTGCTGGTGATAGTCCACCTACTCGGGTATCTGATTGTATTAGTCGAGCCATAAGAGCAGAGTATTGGATTAACCGAGACAAAGAAGAACGGGCTCAGTTCTTTAAGGCAAAGAAGGAAGAAAAGGCCATGGGGAAGCAGACACAACCCCGTCAGAATTTTGAAATGAACCAGAAAGGTCAACCCCGCAATTTTGCTCAAGGCTCTAAGCAATTCGGAAGGAATAAACGAAAGAAAAACTCTTCTGGCCAGGGTCAGCCAAGAAACTACCCTCAGAAAAAGATTGCTCGTGGAAATGAGGGCAATTGTAATAGCTACCCAGTGTGTACCAAGTGCGGGAGAAAACACCCGGGAATATGCCGGATGGAATCAAATGCTTGTTACCTCTGTGGCAAGGAAGGCCATTTTGCAAAGAATTGTACTTTGAACCCCCAAGGCCAGAATCCTTCATATCCGGGCCGGAACCCCAACAGCCAGTTGCATGCAGTCCAGGCAAAGCTCGAAGGACCCTCGATCACTCAAGGCAGATTAGAGGCTCATGAACCACAAGCCAGAATCTACGCCTATACAAAGGGAGATACAGAAGCTGGGACTTCGCATGTGGTGACAGGTCAGATTTCTATTGCCACCTATGATGCAATTGTCCTATTTGATTCTGGTGCCACCCACTCGTTTATATCGTTGGAATTTGCCCAAAAGATAGGAAGAGGTGTGGATAGTCTAGAACAACCTTTTAATACCTCTCTGCCATCCGGAGAAATTTTGTGGTCCAATTTTTGGATACGAAACACATCCGTAGGAATTTGTGGCAGAGAATTATATGTAGATCTCATCACGATCAAGCTTCAGGATTTCGATGTGATCTTAGGGATGGACTTTTTGAGTAAATACAACGCCAAGATTGACTGCCGGAAGAGGTGCGTGACGTTCAACCCTTACGGCGAAGTAGAGTTCAACTTCTATGGTCAGTCTCGGAGCCCAACAACTCGATTCGTTTCCGCAATCAGGGCTTGGAAAATGTTAGCTAATGGTTGTCAATGATATTTAGCTAACATGGTGGACAAGGATCAAGAAATGGAGCGGACACCGGAAGATGTTCCCGTTATTAAGGAATTTGTAGATATTTTTCCGAAGGATTTGCCGGGACTTCCGCCAGAAAGAGAAATCTCTTTTGAGATTGAATTGTTGCCTAGAGCTGCACCAATTTCGAAAGCCCCTTATCGTATGGCACCAGCTGAGCTGAGAGAACTTCAAGTGCAGTTACAAGAACTGCTCGACAAAGGATTCATCCGACAAAGTTACTCTCCGTGGGGAGCACCCGTTTTGTTCGTCAAGAAGAAGGATGGATCATTTCGAATGTGCATCGATTACCGAGAGCTAAACAAGATTACGATCAAGAATAAGTATCCTCTTCCAAGGATTGACGATCTTTTCGATCAACTCCGAGGAGCAGTCGTGTTCTCAAAAGTCGATCTACGATCAGGGTACCATCAGCTCAGGATTAAGGAGGCAGACATCTCCAAGACAGCTTTTCGTACTAGATATGGGCACTATGAGTTCTTAGTTATGCCCTTTGGATTAACTAACGCTCCAGCTGCCTTCATGGATCTTATGAACCGAGTATTCAAGGAATATCTGGACAAATTCGTCATCGTTTTTATCGACGACATCTTGATTTACTCTAGGTCCAAGGAGGAACATGCACAACATCTTAGGATGGTAATGGAAACGTTGAGGAGAAATCAGCTTTATGCTAAGTTCACGAAATGTGAATTTTGGTTGGAGAAAGTTCATTTCTTGGGGCATGTTGTGTCGAAAGAAGGAATTTCTGTAGATCCTTCGAAAGTGGAAGCAGTGAGTTTATGGCCGGTACCCAAAAGTGTTACGGAAATAAGAAGTTTTCTTGGGTTAGCCGGATACTACCGACGGTTCGTCGAGGGATTTTCCAAAATTGCTGCACCACTCACAGCCCTTACCCGAAAAGATAAAAAGTATGAATGGACTCAGAAATGCGAGGAGAATTTCCAAGAGCTCAAGAAGAAGTTAACAAGTGCGCCCGTGTTAATTATTCCTGATGTAGATGCAGGAAATTTCGTAATTTACAGTGATGCTTCCAAGAACGGATTAGGAGCTGTCCTGATGCAAAATGGGAAGGTGGTAGCCTATGCGTCAAGACAATTGAAGAATCATGAACGGAATTATCCTACGCATGATCTGGAGTTAGCAGCAGTAGTTTTCGCATTGAAGATCTGGAGACATTATTTGTATGGAAACAAATGCGAAATCTACACTGACCACCAGAGTCTCAAATATATTTTCACTCAGAAAGAACTCAACATGAGACAGCGTAGATGGCTGGAACTAGTGAAGGACTACGATTGCGAGATCCTTTATCACCCTGGAAAGGCAAACAGGGTAGCAGATGCTTTAAGTAGGAAATCCTCGGGCATGTTAATGTCTATCGAAGCGCTTCCAAAGCCACTACAAAAGGAGATTTCTGAGTTCAACCTGGAAATGATCACGGGAAAATTATCTTCTCTGACTCTTCAGTCTGATTTGTTAGAATCCATCAAGACGCATCAAGGAAAAGATTCATTTTTGCTTAAGGCACAACTCTTTAGCGGAAAGAATAAGGAGTTCAAGACCTCTGCCGATGGCACTATCTACTTCAAGGAAAGGATCTGTGTTCCCGACTTTGAATTTTTGAAGGATCAGATCATGTCAGAAGCACATAAAACACCATACTCAGTACATCCAGGAGCTTCCAAGATGTACAAGGATCTTCGAGAGAACTTTTGGTGGCCAAAAATGAAGAACGAAGTAGCAGAATACGTGTCAAAATGCCTAACTTGCCAGAAAGTTAAGGCTGAACACCGACATCCTGGAGGAGAATTACAGAAAATAGAGTTCCCTGAATGGAAATGGGAGCAAACTACTATGGATTTTGTAGTTGGATTACCCAGGACGGTGAGTGGTAATGACACAATTTGGGTTGTGGTGGATAGATTGACCAAATCAGCCCACTTCATTGCAATTAAAGCCACCTTTTCAGTGGAAAAATTGGCCGAAGTCTACGTATCGCAGATTGTTAGGCTGCATGGAGTACCAAAATCCATTATTTCAGATCGTGACGGACGTTTCACCTCTCGATTTTGGACCAGTGTTCATAATGCTATGGGGTCAAAACTGAAGTTTAGTACAGCTTTTCACCCCAAACTGACGGCCAGTCGGAACGAACAATCCAAACCTTGGAAGATATTTTGAGATCATGTGTTTTGGATTTCAAAGGAAACTGGGATCAGAAGTTGCCATTGATCGAATTTTCTTACAACAACAGTTATCATGCTTCGATTGGTATGGCACCATTTGAAGCCCTTTATGGAAGAAAATGTCGATCTCCCATCCACTGGCAAGAAGTTGGTCAGAAGCAACTGCAAACAACAGACTTCATCAAGAAAACCTCTGAAGATATCAAGAAGATCAAGCAGAGACTCGACATAGCTTTCAGCAGACAGAAAAGTTATGCCGATAAACGTAGAAGGCCATTGGAATTCCAAGTTGGAGATGCCGTGTTCATTAAGATTGCTCCTATGAAAGGAGTAATGAGATTTGGCAAAAAGGGGAAGCTCAGTCCAAGATATACAGGACCATTTGAAATCCTTGAAAGGATTGGGAAAGTAGCTTACAAGCTTGCTTTGCCACCAGAATTAGCTACAATGCACGATGTATTTCATGTGTCAATGTTGAAGAAGTATGTACCAGATCCGTCGCATGTGCTTAGTCAAGAACCAGTGGAAGTTCGAACGGATTTGACATATGAAGAAAAGCCAGTTCGCATTCTGGATCGAGAAGAGAAGGTCCTAAGAAATAAAACCATTCCCCTGGTTAAAGTGTTATGGAGCAACCACAAAGTTGAAGAAGCCACCTGGGAATTGGAAGATGAAATGAGAAAGAACTACCCCGATTTATTCTAATTTTCGAGGACGAAAATTTTTAAGGGGGGTAGATTGTAATAACTAAATTTTTACGATCTTACGTTCTCTTGTAAAGAAACTTATGTTATGTTTTAAAGGTATTTATGAGAAACCTGAGGCAAGGTTTTTGTGTGAAATTTTAAGTTCTCACGATACTATGAGACTTGAAAATAATTGCTTAACTCAGAACGTATCATTTTGAGTCAGAAGAATAGAAAATTTTACGTCTGCATGATTTTGCATGGCGGTCAAAGTTTGACCTAAAAAGTCAAAGTTGACCTAAAAAGTCAACAGTTGACTAGAAAAGTCAACCATGTGATAATATTGTTTTATGAACAAGCAGTATGGAAAATATACTGCGAAAAATCATGTTCCAGACAAGATAGCAAGAGTAAGATTTACAATCACCCTAGAAAAATCAAGCACATAAAATTGGGGTATTTTGGGCCAAAGGACTTCAAATTACAAGAAAATTTTTATACAGTCAAATTTTACACAGATAAATTTTGGACTGCAGTTTAGTGACAAAATACTGTTAATAATAAGTTAACAGTATTGAAAATATCTGTGTTAGCATGAATATGGACTGTTTATTAAGGAATAAGCCAAACAAGTTCTAAAGGTGATTACATCACCTACTTTTTGAATTATGACCTCATTAAGGAATTAATAAAAATTTGGAAAGGATTTTTGGCTCTAGAAGGCTCCATTGGCCGGCCACCTCATGGGGTTATCAACCAAATATTAAAAATTTTGGGGTAAATTTCACAAATAAGCAAAGTTCTTCAACCCCTATAAATACCCCTTGAGCCTATTCATTTTATTCAAAAATTTGGGGAGGTTCTTGCCAATTTTCTTCTTGAAAATCAGCAGCCAAGGAAGAGAGAAAGAGGAAGGAAAATCAGAAATTTTTTTTGGGGCTTTTGTTCCTAAGGGTTCGGTTTTGCTCTAGGGAAAAAACCAAGGGAAGTTTAGAAAATTTTTAGGTCTTTTGGGGTGTGAAGCCGAAGGAGAAAGGGAGAAAGGAAAGCTGAAATTTTTGGGGCCAAACTTTGGTGAAGAGTTCGGCTTGGAGAGGAGCAACCAAGGAGATCAACCAAAATTTTTTGGTGCCAATTGGTGGAGTAGCCGTGAGCCAAGGGAGCTAGGGGGGAGGAGCAGATTTTGTGACCAAACTTGACTTTGGTCTAAGGTAAAATCTAGAGCCCTAACTCTCTTAATTGAGTTCAAATTTAAGGTAAAAAGATGATTCAATTTGGTTGTAAGGACATAAGTCCATTTCCCCATTTTATGCCCTAAGTTAGTAGTATGTGCTTGATTTGTAGATCTAAGGGTGTATGGTTCAAATTTTTGCATGATTTGTGTTTATTTATGGTTGATTTTCATGCTTGAATGCTTAGGGTTGTGTGTCCCCTGATTTGGTCAGAAAATCTGCCCTAGGGCAGTGCTTGAAGCATGTTGATTTAAGAAGCAAAGTTAGGGTTAATGCAAACATAGGCTTAAGGCTTTTGAATTTGGTTTGTACGGATTCAATTGGACAATTTAATGGTTCATGCAGGACGTTAGAAACGCTGTGTGTTTGCCCTATAGGCTCCCGAAGTGTTCGGTTGAGGTAGATTTCACGAAATAGGACGTAAACCGGTTTAAGCAACCGAAACTGCCAATTCGGACTCAAACTGGCCAGTTTCGGGAAAGTAAAAATTAAAGGCCCTTAGAGGATGAATTGGGTAAATCTTAAAACACGAAAGTTGCTCGGAACGATTTTTCCTAGAAGACACCGTGGGCAGAATCCAAAAATGAGGCTCCAATGGTCTCCGTTTTTACAAAATCCGTGGCTGGTCTGCCCAGACCCAGTTTTCAGGGTCAGCCAGCTTCAAACAAAAACTGACGCAAAAATAAGCAGAACTGGATTTTTTGTTAAACACGAAAGTTTTAGCATTTTTCGAGAGCTACAACTTTGGTGAAGACAAGTTTTTCAAATTCCAAACGTATTTATAAACTGGTATTGTTTTATGAAGAGCGTGCAGGGAACCGAAAATTCCTGCACATGAGTTTTACAAACAGTTTTCGAAAAAACTGTATTTTTTGCTTAAAACTGTCCCAAAGGCAGTTCTCAATCTTAAATGACCTTTATAAAGATTTGTTTTAAAGAATTGAAATGGTTACAAAAATATTTAAAGCTAAATTTCTTAAATAGTAAAAAAGATAAGAAAATGGACAGAATTTGTAATCAAGCCAAGGTTTTGAGGAAACCTAACATTTTGTCAAGAATCTAGCCCAAGAAATTATTCAATGTAATCTCTTAAGAAAATAATTATAGAATAATTATTTTCAAGCAGTTAAATGACTATTTTGTGACCAAATAAGATATCTAGTACTAGGGGACATACAACTAGAATTTCATTGGCATGTTGGATAGGACACCAACATTGCATAATAAGAATTAGACTCTTACCTAAGTCCCTATTCAAGCAGGACAAGGCCTGCAGCTGTGCCCAGTAAGAGAACAGCCTCAAGAGGGACACAGTGAGAGAGGTAAGTGCAACTCCGCCTACAGCATGGGCATTTTAAGTTGTAATATGATATACGAGATTATGTGTGTTATGTGCTATGATTTACTATATCAAGTAGATAGCATGACTGAGAAATAATTACAAGTTATATTCATGTGACATCATGAAGCATGTTCACAAATAATAAGAACAAGGTCAAGATGACAAATAAGTATAATGGCAAGCAAGCTTGCCTGTGACGTACTGACCCGTCCAAGGTCGGGTAGGACTGTGGATTGAGTTGGAAATGGATTGGCCGCCCCAACCACTCCATAGTTGCGCGCCCGGTACGGTCACTCATGATAAGGGGCCCCTAAGCAAGTTAAGGAATGAAAGTATGTTAAGAGAGCATGATAAAATAAGCATAATAAAGCATAATTGAATCATGCATTATTAGAATGTGTTATGATAGGCTGTGCTAAGTTTATTGTTATTTATTGTTGCGGTTAAATAGTTGTACTTGCTGAGCGAAAGCTCACGCCTTATGTCTATGCTGTAGGTAAGCAACATACTGGCGCTTGTTGATACAAAGTGGTGGAGTTGGCGGGGGCAACTGTGAAAGAAGGGATAAGCCGCTACGTCTTCCGTAAATTTATGTTTAATATTTTTTGTTTATATTATTCCAAACAAGTACTCCTATAGTAGAATAAAAAAAAAAAAAAAAAAAATCTCCACTATATTTGTTAAATAAATAAGTATGTAAAACAAGTTAAGTATGTATGTATGTACGGTAACGGTCCGTGCTAGGCGGGTCGTTACATCCACTCATTAAAAACCATGCACATCTTTTAATTAGGAGAGAAAAATTTTGTTTTCCAAAATTAAATAATTCAAACACAATCTTATTTCCAAAATTCAATTAACCAATCACATGTTGACAAATCATTTGTCTACAAATTTCACATGTCCAATCTTTTCTGGATTGCATGTTAGAAAGTACCATGTCTTAATAGGCATTACTAAATTCCATTTAAATTTACCGATCTCATTAAGAACAAATCCCAAGACACTATATGGAACTATATGAGCTAATAGAGGGACCCGATGAAAATATGTAAAGAGGCTCCTATAATTGTGAAAAATTAATCCCAAATTAATTATTTATCAATTATCAACTTCAAAACTATTCCACTAAAAGTTTGAAGCTGAACTCCTGTTTACATACCGTATTACGAAAGCTCTCTCACGTAGTGCTTCTTCCATGATTTATTCATCGCTTGCTTAATCCCCATATTTTATCCATGATTGAATTAAGGACTTTTTCCGTTTTACCTTTTCAATCATTTTAACTTAAAGTTCCATTATTCTCCATTGAAAGAACCACCAATTGTAAAACCATACAATTGTTAAACCATCAGAGAACACAAAGTAAACCGATGGCCAAGATCTTGTTATATTATCTTTCAATCCCCGAATAATGCCTTTAAGTAGATAACATGTACTATCGTTAAAATAGCTATGGATTCCATATCTATGAATCTTGATTTCTCCATCCATAAGTCATGCATCCAAAACACAAGTATATTGACCATGAATTAACAGTGTCTCACCTGTAGTGCATTAAAGTACATAAGTCATGGATACGAATTCAAGTAATCATTTCAGGATTAAGATTAATACAGGATGATAATCAAAGCGTCATTGATTCTTATAAACGGAATTATTAAACCGAATCAATTATCACTTTAGGTCCAGTCCAATGTCATACCTCAATCTGGTATACATTAAAGTTTCTACTCGGAACCTATCCGATGGTCAAGACAAACCATCCCTCCAAAGAAGTAGACAACCTTTACAATCTTATTATGAATAAGATCCTCAAATCTTATTTCATCGATTGGGGACTATTTATTTAGACTGTTATCAAATTACCACGTCTTCTATGTATACCCCGTATACATATGATAATTTGATATATTACCAACAACCTAGGAGTATTTTATGTTTGCTCAAAATAATCATACAATCAACAAATGAAAGTAAATAGGAGACAACTTATTAAACATGAATAGCTTCCTCTTATTAATATCAAAAATGTCATATTTATAGAAAATCCATGTAATAACCAACCTTTTTACAAATTTATGATTTTTTTTTTTTTTTTTAGGAATCAAAAGTTTGTATTATGTATGTTTATATGAAATGCCTGATATGATTTATCAGAATTAAGGTTTATGTATGATTTTATTCCAGTCAAAGTTTGATCAGAATAATCTAAGGTATGTTTGAGACAATATTACAGTTTTAAACAGTATAAAATTATACTGTGAAAAATTGTTATTACGGATAGCGAAGCCAAATTAGGTTTGGGTCTATTGTAGAAAATCAAGCACAATATTTAGAGTATTAAGAACCAAGTGGCTTTTAGTTCTAAGAGGAATTTTTACGCAGTTCGGTTAAGTACAGATAAATTCTAGACTGCAGTTCAGTACAACAATACTGTTATTGGTAAAAAAAGTATTTGTAAAATCTATATTAGTATGAAATGGACTGCATTTGTTCAAGAAAGCCAAATGGAACTTTAATTAAGGACACCTCACATTGTGATCATTACATGATTTATTGAATTTTTTAGAAATTATGGAAAGTAAATTGTATGCATGAACAAGGTTGAAAATTGGCCAACAAGCCACACCAAGTGGCCGGCCACCTCATGGACTCTAGGGGGGGCACATATGTTTGCTATTTGAGGACTTAAATGCAACTTAAGCAATAAAAATAATTCTAGGAAATTCAATTAAAATTTGCCTATAAATAGGTGTGGTGGGGTTTTGCCTTGGTCCACCTTTGGACACATCACTTTCTTTGGTTCACAAATTAGCCTCTCCCTCCCCCCTAAAAATCCGAAACTTAGAGAGAAGAAAAAGAGCGAAGAGTGCTCGGTTTTTGAGGTAGAAATCAAGGAGGAAGTTTGTGATTCAAGCCTAGATCTACTTCTAAGTGTTAAGGTAAATCTTTTTTAAAACCCTAAGCCTTTCATTTGAGTTTTTATTCAATTATTTAGGTGTATTTTCAGTGGGTTATGTAAGAGCTTAAGCTCACTTATTTTTCATGCAATAGCTTAGTAAGATTAGTATGTGCTTGATTAGTGTTTTGGTAAGCTAGATATATGTTTTGGTGAGCTAGATCTATGTTTTGGCTTATGTTTTTGAAGTTATGCTTTAAAAATCTTATGCTTTATGTGTATGCTTAGCAATTGCTTGTTATATGTCCCCACATATTTAGGAAGCTTTATGTTATGCTTGTATGATGATAAGATGATTGTATGTTGAACTAACATGAAAAATCAACTTAAAACCCTAACTTGGTAAAAGTTTACCACATGGGTTAATTGGTTAAGAAACAAGTGTATGTGATGGAAAACCCACGTAACACGCTGCATGTCTGATGTAAGCTCACGGTTACGACCGTTTGAGGTAGGGTGTACGTTATTTTGCGTAACAAACAATGAAAAGTGAATCTGCCAGTTTTCGGACAAAACTGGACAGCAATTTGAAAACGAAATTTAGAAGCCCTTAGAGGCAGAATTTGGAAAAAGTTAAAACTACAAAGTTGTAGAAAATTAAAAATCCTAGGGTTTTTCACAGACATAATTTGAAAAATAAGCTCCAAAGGCTTCCATTTTTGTGAAAACCCGAGACTGGCCACCCCAGACCCTATGCACGGCCAGGACTTTTCAACGAGGAAAATGAATAGGTTAAAGGCAGAATTAGGTTTTGTGTAAAAAATGAAAGTTGCAGGACATTATGAGGTCTACAACTTTCATGGAGGAAACTTTTTCAAATTCAAAGTAGATTTTAACATAAAACTGAATCTTAAAACTAAGCAGGAAATAGACAATTCCTGCGTAGAATTTTCAAAACAGTGCATAAGCAAACAAATTCCTACCCGTGCACTGCTAACTGAAATTATTAAACTGTTTTCAATGAACGATTTTCAAAATATCACAATTTAACTATCTTTATAAAATAAGTCAAATTCAGTTTTATAACAATGGTTTAAAAAGAATTAAATAAGGTTTTAAAATATGCTAAGTAATATGGTAACCCTAGTAAGACACTTAGTAATCGGTTATGATACAGAAAAAATTATTATTGAACTAAGATAATTGAAAGTATACTAATAGTAACCAAATAGGTTACTAATTTTATAAGCTAAGTTTTGAAACCAAGGTTACTAGGATAACCAAATGGGATACTACTATTGGGTCTTGGTAACCCAATAGGACATTAACCTAATTATGTTTGGGCTTATACCCAGGGTTACTATCAGTAACCTAAAAGGATATTATTCAAGTATAACCAACCAAGATTTGTGTTAAGTAATCAAACATAATACTGTTTGATTGTTTTTAGGTTAGGTGCCCTAAGGTTACATTTAGTAACCGAATAGGATACCATGTTAGTAGGGGACATATAACTAGGGTAAATGTTGAATGTTAGTTAGGATACCAACATTTAATAAAATGATTTATGGTAAGATATGATGATTCTTATCTTACGTCCTTTTTGGAAACAGGAAAGTAACCTGTTGTTGCAATTCGTTGGAGCAACAAAACCCAGCTCTAGTATAACCAGTAAGTACAACTCCGCCTACAGCATAGACTAATTGTTTTATTGGTTGCATGTTTTTAAAATTCATGCACTTATGTATGTGATGCATATGGTTATGTTTTATTATTGTGACATCATGAAGTATGTTCACTAATGATAATGTACATGATAAGATTAAGATTAAGTTTAAGTTAGAAACTGTTTTCAAGAAAATGTTTCCAAGTAAGATGTTAAGCAGTTTTAAATCGTGTCGTACCGACCTGCACTAGGTCAGGGTTGGTTCATGGTTTGAGTTGGATTGGGCTGGCCACCCCAACCATTCCATGGCTGCGCGCCACGGTACGTACACTTAAAGTAAGTAAGGGCCCTAAAATATGAAAACTTAAGAAAGCATAATGAAGCATAATTGGTTCATGCATTGATTAAGTTTATATTATTTTTGCGGGTTAATAGTTGTACTTGCTAAGCGAAAGCTCACAACTTACGTTTATGCTGTAGG
Source organism: Ficus carica (assembly GCA_009761775.1). Taxonomy (NCBI): domain Eukaryota; kingdom Viridiplantae; phylum Streptophyta; class Magnoliopsida; order Rosales; family Moraceae; genus Ficus; species Ficus carica. Next base: position 41,574 of record VYVB01000724.1, on the reverse strand, counting down.
TAAGCTCCCTATTAGCAATACTTGATACAAGACGGGGGGGCATGGCAGGGCTAACTGTGAAACTACGGGATGGAGACCGCTACGCGTTTTGTGTCAAATATATGTCCTTATATTGAGTTAATTAGTTGTATTTCAAATTAAGTAATATTTAAATACTCAAATCAATATGTATATATGGTTATAAGAAATTATATGGTCGAGTTACCTTTTTAATTGCAACAAAAAAAATAAAAAAATATATTCCGTATTTTCCGCTAGTTAAGTAAGTGTCAGATTTTATGTAAGATAAGTACGGTAACGGCCTACGTAAGGCGGGTCGTTACAATCCAAAATATTGATTTTCTATCCTTAGGACACGTATAGATCCTAACAAATATAATTGCTACCATTATTTGAAAACAACGAAACATAAATATCATCACATTAGCTTTGTTTAATAAAATAATCGTAGGGTAAGCTGTCTTTCAATTTTATATTAAAATGGGCAACCAACTGCTTCAGTGATGCCAATATTTGAAAACAACGAAACAATATTATATCACCACACGAGCTTTGTTTAATAAAAATGATGGTAGGGCTAACCTGTCTTTCAATTTTGTATTAAAATGGACAACCAACTGTAAGCGTCGATTTTAGTGATAGGAAGAATTATAAATGCCTTGAATCATGGGTCTGCCATGGAAATGCTTATAGAGAACTCAATTAACGTGCCAAGAAGATGGAGAACTTTACGTAGAGATAACATGGAAAAGCTTCATAATGCTGACTTTTTCGGCCATTATTCATAAATATCATGATTCCTATTATTTTTCTATCATGAAAAAATCAGCTTTCGTATGACTTAGGTGATATCAAATCAAGAACTTATCCTAGAAAGTTATAGTATGATCTCATTTATCATTATATATTATAGTGAACAAAGTACTAAAATTTTCAGCCTAATCAAAACGTAATCTTACAACATTTATATTCAACGACTAAAGAAATGATGTGTTGTACACTCAAAATTATCTTGAGATCTGTGAGAGAAAAAGAAAAAATTAAAATTTCTTGAATAATGTTTAGCAAGGAATCAGCTTATAAATACTCGAAATCATAGAGAACCAAACGTACCAAAAAGATAGGAGAACTTACATAGAGATAAAATGGAGGTAGAAACCAAGGTCGAAATTATCTCAAGAAATATCATCAAACCTTCCACCCCAACTTCTCAACAAAATAGAATCCTCAAACTCTCTGTTTTGGACCAACTCATTCACTACTACAAAAGTTGGCTTACACGATGGAAAATACACGACGGTTTTTGTGAAACCGTCGTCTTAAACAAGATTACACGACGGTTTGACAAAACAGTCGTGTAAAAATAGGATTACACGACAGTTTTGATGAACCGTCGTGTAATTCGCCGGATTACATGATGGTTTTGTTGGAACCGTCGTGTAATCCGGCAGCATTTGAAAAAAAAAAAAAAAAAGGAAGGATTACACGACGGTTTTGATGAAACCATCATGTAATAATTTTTCGAAAATTTTCAAAATTTCAAAATTTAAAATTTTCAAAAAAAAAAAAAAAAAAAAAAGATTACACGACGGTTCTAAACCGTTGTGTAATCTTTTTTTTTTTTTTTTTTTTTTTTTGAAAATTTAAAATTTTGAAATTTTGAAAATTTTCGGAGGATTATTACACGACGGTTTTGAGCAAAACCGTTGTGTAATCTGTCACGCACTGACTTCCCACGCCGGGTCGTCGCCTTACTTACATACTTAACTTAAACTTGCGGAAAATTTGGGAAAATTTTTTTTTTCTTTTTTTTAAACTTTATTTTAAAACTTTCAATTTGAACTTCATCCTCAAACTCATACTTACTGATAGGTACTTACTCGAGTACCGAACTTTCAAACCCTCCTTGAAGGCCATCATAATCAAATTGTAGACCAAACCCGACTTAATGTGGATTGGTACCACAAGAGGCAACTTGCTTGCCATACATACATAAACTTTGTCATTCATACTTAAAACATCATGAAAATATGAAAACCCTTTTTCATTACAACACATTTTATAGAGTATATATATTTTTTTTAAAAAGCCGTGGCAGTGTCCATCCCACATTTCACAGTCCGCAGCACCAGCCCTCCACAGTATTGCATCAGAGATTGCTGGCAGGTTGTTTACCTGCAGCATAGACGTAAGACGTGAGCTTTCACTTAGCAAGTACAACTGTTACATCCGCGACACAAAACATATCATTATGCATGAACCAATTATGATCTCTTATGAATCAATTATGGATTCATAACTTAATTTAGTTCTATTCCTTTACTTATCATGTGTGCTCGTACCGTGGTACATAGCCAAGGAATGGTTGAAGGCGGCAGTCCATTTTAACTCAAACCATGAAACACAAAGTTTAACATGGAGTAGTTTAGGTAGCCATCCAATCCAACTCAAACCATGAACCATACCATTTAAACCCGCCTTTGTGTCAAGTCGGCACGACACAACATCCTACTTATCTTGTTCTTACCAGGTGGTTTAACTTTAGTGAACATGCTTCATGATGTCACAATATTACAACATATAACATAACATAACCTCATTCATAACATACCATAACATATCATACCATAACATTACACGCCATAACATATCATCACATACCATCACATTAGGCAAGTAACAACAAAGGGCCTATGCTGTAGGCGGAGTTGTACTTACTTGGTTAGCTGTGTCCTATTTCGTGCGACTCCAAGCTGAGGCACAACAACAGGCTATCTCCTGTTATGTCAAAGGACATAGTATAAGGCTTCATAATTATAACCTTAAGATGCTGGTGACCTAACGAACACCCATTCATAGTCTTAGTTACATGTCCCCTCCTGTCACGCCCCGACTTACACCATCTACGTAGGAGAACGACTACGTAGACGTGGGCCAGGTCGTCACCTTACTTACTTACTTAACTTAATTCTTAAAAAGTTTTAAGCTTGCTGAAAATTCCAGAGTAAAATTTTTTTTTTCTTTATTCTTTAAAGCTTTATTTTTAAGAAACTCAATCTTAAACTTGACTTATCCTCATGCATACTTATAGGTACTTACTCGAGTACCGAGCTTTCACACCTCATTGGAAAGCTATCTTATCATAATCAAATCGTGGACCAAACCCGACCTAGTGCAGGTTGGTACAACACGAGGCAACTTGTTGCCATATTTGAAACTTTTCTTAAAACATACAATTACTTCCTTAAAAACATAATCAAAACACATTTTACAAACGTATTTTACAGAAACGTATTTTTCAAAACTCGTGGCGGTGTCCATTCCACATTTCACAGTCCGCAGCACCAACTCTCCACAGTATTGCATCAAATACTGCCGTTAGGTTGCTTACCTACAGCATGAACGTAAGTAATGAGCTAATTGCCCAGTAAGTACAATATTCAATCCACAAAAACATTTTTCATACAAGAATACGTGAACCGATTATGTTTTCTTATAAACCAATTATGCTTTCATTAACTTGGTTCTATTATCTAACATATCATGTCATATGTGCACGTACCGTGGTACATAGTCATAGAGCGGTTGGAGGCGGCCAGTCTAAACCAAATCAAACCATGAAACTAATCGTTTACATAGAGTGATTGGGGCAGCCAGTCCAATCCAATTCAAACCATAGACTAAAACCATTTAAACCTGCCCTCGTGGCAAGTCGGTACGACACAATAACATAATACCTCATAACATAACACATCATAACATAACATACCTACCATAACCTAACTTACCGTAACATAACATCATAACATATCCTACCATAACATAACATATCATGGCATAACCTCATAGCATAACTTATTATAACATAACTTCATAACATAACTTATCGTAACATAACCTTCATAACATAACTTATCGTAACATAACTTCATAACATAACTTATCGTAACATAACATCATAACATATCCTACCATAACATAACATATCATAGGTAAATCATGTAAATCAATACATGATTTCTTAAAAACATATCATGCAACAAAAACGTTTTGTCCATGCTGTAGGTGGAGTTGTACTTACCTCTCTCGTTATGTCCTACTTAGTGCTGCTTCTCCTCTGGGTACAGCTGCAGGTTTCCTCCTGCTTGTTGAAGGACATAGGTAAGTGTCTAATTAGTATTGTGGAATGTTGGTGATCTAACCAACATGCCTACATAATCCTAGTTGTAAGACCTCGGTACTAGATATCTTACTGGGTTACAAATAGTAACCCTATATCTTAGCCCAGTTTATTAATCTTGGTATCCTTTAGGGTTATCTTGATTAACCCTTAAGGTTATTTGTAGTCAAACTCTTGGTTAACCAAAGTCAACATTTGATTAACTAATGGTCAACCCTTGGTTAATAATGGTCAACCTTTTAGGGTCAACCTTGCGCTTTGGGCTAAGCCCAGTAACTCGGGTACTATTCCCGGTTACGGTCCGTAATCGGCTTGTTTACAATTTTATCTCAAAAATTCTATTTTTCCTTACTTGGAAAAATTTAGGGAAATTAATCCAAAAACTTCTTTCTTAACTTATAAAAATCCTTTACTTAAATCGTAAAAATCCAAACTCTTGGATTAGTGCAATATAAAATCATATGAGGTTGAAAACTGCCCTTGGAACAGTTTTCTATAATCAAAACAATAGTTTGTAGTAGAAAAATAGTTTTCTAGAGACATTTGTAAAGCTAGTGGTGCAGGAATTTTCGGATTCCCTGCGCACCCTTCGAAAAACGACCCCAGTTTAAAAATCGGTTCGTAATCTGAAAAAGTTTTCTTCACGAAAGTTGTAGCTTTCGAAAAATACTAAAACTTTCGTGTTTTGAAAAAATTCCAATTCGGCCTAGATTCGTCCCAGTTTTTGTTTGAAACTGGCTGACCCCGAAAAACTGAGTGAAAACTGGGTCTGGGGATCAGCCACGGGTTTTGGGGTAAACGGAGGCCATTGGGGCCTTATTTTGAGAAACGGTTCACGTTGCCCCCTAGGAAAAACCCTTCCGAACAACTTTCATGTTTTAAGTTTCTCCAAATTCGGCCTCTAAGGGCCTCAAAGTTTACTTTTCCCGAAACTGGTCAGTTTTACCCGAAAATGGCAGTTTTCGGTTTTAAGTTCGTTTTACGTCCTATTACGCGCACTCTACCTCAACCGCTTGCAGCGGGAGCTTAAGATCAAACATGCAGCGCTTTCTAACGTAAAACATACATTCATACATCATTTAAACATCTTGGGATATCTCACAAACACTTAGTGAGCATAAACCCTTAGCATGAAATTCTAGAGCATAAAATCATGCAACTAAACCTATTGCATGCAAATAAAATAGTGAGCTTATGCTCTTACAAATCAAGCTTGAAATACATTTAAATTTCCCAAATGAAATTTAAATAAAACACTTAGGGTTAGAGGAATTTACCTCTAGGGTTTGGAAGTTGGTTTACTAGCTTGAATTCCAAACTTCCTTACTCCTCCCTTTTGGCTGCCAACAAGTCCGGATTTCCCCTCCAAATGGGGTTCCAATTTTCAGCCATGCACATACAAACATACACATAAATATCCCATCTAACTTGCATGGAAAAAAGTTAGGGTTTGAGGGAGTTTTACCTTAGCTAACCCTAGGGATGGGTTAGGGTATGCAAACCGAAATCTCCCTCCCTTTTGGCTCTCCAAACACTCCGCTCTAGCTCCCCAAATGGCACCAAAATTTTTCACCCCTTTCTTCCTCACCCCTGCACGACCACTGCCCAGAAATTGGGTCCAAAATTTCCAGATTTGCCCTTGGTTTCTAGCTTGAAACCGAACATGCACACTAACTAGCCTCCCTTGGCTTTTTCCAACTTTTTTTCTCTTGGTTCTCTCTTGGTTTCTCTCCTCCTCTCTCTCTCGGATTTTTCTGCAGAAAAATGGCAAGAGTTTGGCCAAATTTTCTGATTTAAATGATTAAATGCCACCCCTATTTATAGGCAAATGCAAACTTTTCAAAAATTACATTTTAGTCCCTAAATTTTGAGAAAATCATGCAATTGGCATGCTAGGTGTCAAGATGGCCGGCTGTCAACTTGGAGAGCAAGGCAAGATGACCTCATCTTGGTGACATCACATGCTTACATCACCCAATTTCCAAAATTTGCACTTTGGCCCCAAAAGTTTAAATTCTTGCATTTATGCCCTCTAGGTGTTGGCCGGTCATTGGCTGCCTTGGAGCCCAAGTTTTGCTTATCTCATCATGATGACATCATATTGATGACATCATGTGCTTACATAATCAATTTTCCAAAATTTACACTTTTACCCCAAAAGTGAAAATTTTGACATTTTTGCCCCTGCATGTGACCGGCCCCAATGGGTTACTTGGTGACCAAGTTTTCCATATTTCCACGACCTTTTGCCCTTGACCTTAACTAGGTGTGCTTGATTTTCTAGGGTGGTTTTAAAGCCTATTTGAGCTATCTCGCCCATACTGACATATTTTACAGTATTTTCTCGTACTGCATCATACAATACTGCCAAGTCAATCCATTGACCACTCTTGGTCAAACTTTGACTTTCTTGGTCAAATTTGACTTTTTCGGTCAAACTTTGACTTTTTTGAAATTACGTCCTTTTTCATCCTTTTTGACTTGAAAGAGCGTTTTCTAACCTTAAAAACCTATTTTGAGTCTTACTGATCCAAAAGAATTCACATAATCAAACAAAAGCTCTTACTTGAACTTTTTCATAAATACCTTCATGGCATAGAATCTAATTTCTTAAGAAGAAATTAGTGACATGAAAAATCTAGGTATTACACCTCCTATACTCATGATAGCTTACTTGGTTATATAAGGTAACCTTGGGTTTTGAACCTCATCCAGTAACTCGGGTATCCTTCCCGGTTACCGTCCATCATTGTCTTGTTACCGAAAGAAAGATAACTTAGAGTTCAAAAACTTGTTTTTCTCTTTGCTTTGGAAAACTTGGTTCTCTTTGTTCATTTCTTATAAAAACCCTTGAAAAATTGTAATTCTTTGAGAAAGGTTTGTAAAAATTATTAACTGTTGAAAACTGCCTTTGGAACAGTTCCTTCAATCAAAATATTGGTGTTGGTGCAAAAATACAGTTTTCCTGTATTGTTTTAGAAAATCCTGTGCAGGAATTTCCTGTTTCCGGCACAGTTTTTAGAAATTCGTGTCAGTTTAAAAATCCATTCCGATTTTGAAAAGTTATCTTCATAAAAGTCCTACCTCTCGAAAAATCCTAAAACTTTCATGTTTTGCGAAAATTCCATTTCCGCTTGTATCCTTGTCAGTTTTCATTTGAAACTGGCTAGTCGTGTAAACTAGGTCTGGGCAGACTAGGCTCAGATTTTTATAAAAATGAAGGCCTTCTGAGCCTTATTTTTAAAAAATGTCCACTTTGACCCCTAGGAAAATCCCTTCTGAACAACTTTCATGTTTTAACTTTTATCAAATTCGGCCTCTAAGGGCCTCAAATCCAGCTTTCCAGAAAACTGGCCAGTTTTACCCGAACTGGCAGTTTTTGGGTTTAAATTTGTTTTACGCCCTAACACGTGCACACTACCTCAAACCGGCAGCAGCTGAGAGCCTACAATCATCATGCAGCATTTTCTAACGTAAAGCATACATTCATACATCATTCAAACATCTTTATGCAAGGCAAAACCCTTGGGTGTTCTTGCACCAAACTAGGGTTTGCAAAACATTTGATTTGTATCACCAATCATCAATCAAGCTTCTAATCTAGCTCAAACATAAACATGCATGACCTATAACTTCTTAGGCATGTTGGGGACATATATCAAACACCTTATGTGCATGCATGAAACCCTAAAAATCATGCAAGCACAATTACCAAACCATGCACCATAATCATAATTGAGACCTTAGCACCCTAATCAAGCACATAATCAAGCACAAAACTTATTGCATCACATAAGAAAATGAGCTTATGCTCTTACATCCCAAACATGGAAATACACTTAAATTTCCCAAATTTAAGCTCAAATTAAAAAGGTTTAGGGCCAAGGGTTTACCTCTAGAGTTTGGATGTTGGTTCACAAGCTTGGATTCCAACTTTTTCCTCACTCCCCCTTGGCTGTCATTGCGGCCGATTCTCCTCCCCCAAATGGGTTTCAATTTTCGGCCATTCCTCATGAAAACAACCACATGAGTATCTAGTTTCAAGCTCAATATAAAAACTTAAGGGTTTTAGAGATTTACCTAAATCAATCCAAGAGGTTGGCTTGATTGATTCCAACTTTTCTCTCCCTTTTTCCTTGGCTCCACACAACCAGCCTCCCCTTCAATTGGGGTTCCAAAAATTTTGGCCAATTAAATTGAGCCTCACACACTCACACAAGGTCTGGCCATTACCAAAAATCCAGCCAACCAATTTTTTTTCTCTTCCTAGGGTCGGTTTTAGAGAGAAAATGGGTATGGGAGAATTTTGCCATAGTTTGGCTTGTTTTTCCAATTTTTCCACCCAAAAATCCGCCCCCCTTCACCCCTATTTATAGCTGATTTTGAACTTTCAAAATTGCTAAAAAGTCCTTGAATTTGGATTTAATTACTTTTCCAAAATTACACTTTAGTCCTTGAAGAAAAAATATTTACACTTTGACCCCTACAAGTGTTGGCCGGCCATTGCATGACTTGGTGCCCAAGTTTTGCTTACCTCACCATGATGACATCATCTTGATGACATCATGTGCTTACCTCATGCTTACATCATCATATTTTTCAAAATTACACTTTTTGCCCATAAAGACAAATCTTTGCAAATTGATCCCTCTTAGGTGGCCGGCCCTTGTTCACTCCTTGGAGGCCAAGTTTCCTTGCTTACCTCATCATGATGACATCATCTTGATGACATCATTTGCTTACATCACTATTTTCTAAAAATTACACTTTTGCCCCAAAAGGCAAAATTTTTATATTTTTACCCTCCAAGTGGCCGGCCTTTGGGAGGTTCTAGAGCCATCAAATACTTTTCAATTTCTTTAATCAAGAAATGATGTCATAATTCCAAAATAGGGTGACATCATCATAAGGCCTTGTTTGGCTTTTTCCTTAAAATACAGTCTATTTTCTTGCTAACACAGATATTTCCAATACTGTGTTTACTAATACACAGTATAATTCAGTACTGTTATACTTGACTGTAGTCCAAAATTTATCTGCGTAAAAATGGACTGCGAAAATTTTCTTCTTATTTCTGAAAGTCATTAGGACTTTGATATCCAACTTAGTGTGCTTGATTTTTCTAGGGTGGTCTCATAGCTTATTCTTGTTATTTTGTCCAAAAAGATAATTTTAGCAGTATATTTCTCATACTGCTTATCCTATTACTGTACAGTCATACCTTTGACTGTTCTTGGTCAACCCTTTGACTTTTTGGTCAACTTTGACTTTCTTGGTCAAACTTTGACCAACATGAAATCATGAAATTTCATCACGCCATTTTTCTTTAAATGCCTTATACTAGGCTAAGTAATCCATCGTTGAGTCTCGTAGCTAATTAACCGAGAACTCAAACTTATACCGATATTCTATTCCAAACATGATCTAGACTTAAGTTTTCCTTATTCAAAGGAAATCTAGAGTCATCAAAATTCAGGTTATTACATAATCCTCCGAAAATTTTCAAAATTTTCAAAAAAAATGATTACACGACGGTTACAAAAACTGTTGTGTAATCTGAGGATTACACGACGGTTTTGAGTAAAACCGTCGTGTAATCTTCTAAAAATTTTCAAAATTTTCAGATTTCATGCTTTAGAATTCGCACGAAAACCCATTATTTAAATACACTTTCCTCTTCATTTATCATCATTTTCATCTTCAACCCTCTAGACAACTCAAACTTTTCTCCTCCCCACCTCCTTCGCCCGTCCCCCCCTAACTTAAAATCCGGTCACGCCGCCGCCACTTCAAACTTTTCCCAAACCGCTGCCATAGCCCCCGTTTTTTTCCGTCGCCGCCGTCGTCACCACCTTTCTCTCCTGGTGTTCCCATCAAGACCGTGACTATTTTTCTTTAAAGAAAAGCAAGGTAACTTTCATATTGCTCATTTCTTGTTTTCTAACAAAACTACGAACACACAATGCTTTAATAATTTGCGTGGAGTGTAATTTGTAGTGTTGTTTGAATGTTTTTTTTTAATTGTTGTTCTTTGGAGATGAATGTTTTGTGCACGGTTTTGGCACTTTACACACATTTTTTAACATGGTTTTTATCCGCTCACCACATGCTCGATGAAATGCCAAAATGGATTTTTGTTTTGAATAATCATATGGAATTTGATTCTAGTGTAATGTGTACCAATTACACGACGGTTTTGCTCAAAACCGTCGTGTAATTGGGCTTAAATTAAAAAAATAGGCTTTTTTTTTTTTTTTGATGGCACACATTACACGACGGTTTTGCTCCGAAACCGTCGTGTAATGTGTGCCATGCCAAAAAAAAGCCTATTTTTTTTAAAATTCAAGCCTAATTACACGACGGTTTTTGAGGAAAACCGTCGTGTAAAGTTTTCAATTTGCGGCGTTTGCTACTATATTTCTTGATTCGACGACGGTGTAAACCGTCGTGTAATATTGAGATACCACGACGGTTTTAGAACCGTCGTGGTATCTTCCACGACGGTTGTCTAACCGTCGTGTAAACTTTACACGACGGTAAATAACTGTCGTGTAATCCACAATTTTTAGTAGTGATTCCTCCCGTTTGCGTACCCTTGGTCGCGTCGTCCAAAACAAACAACAATGGCAATTCATCTTTCAAGATTTGTGACGCCCCGACTTCCCAAGCCAGGTCGACACCATACATACTTGTTCTTTACTTGAAAATTTGAGAAAATTTTTTATTTTTATTGTAATACCTAGATTTTTCAATGTTACTATTTCTTTTTAAAGAAATTAAATGTATACCATCAAGGTATTATTAAAAGAGAAGCTCGGTTAAGAGTTTTCTTACATTTTATGAGTTTTCAGGATCAATAAAACTCAAAATGGACTATGTAGATTAGCAACGGACCTTTTAAGACAAAAAGGAACGAAAAAGTATATGATTTTACGAAAGTCAAAGTTTGACCAAGAACGGTCAAAGGAGTGACTTTGCAGTATTGTGTAATAAAGAATACTGTAAAAGCCGTCTTTACGATTGAGATAGCATGAATAGGCTTTGAAAACCACCTTAGAAAATCAAGCACACCTTGTAGGAATTAAAGACCAAAAGGGCTCGGAAGTATAAGAAAAATTTTATACAGTCCATTTTTACGCAGATAAATTTTGGACTGCAGTCAAGTAAAACAGTACTGAATTGTACTGTGTATTAGTAAACACAGTATTAGATTTATCTGTGTTAGCTTAAAATGGGTTTGCTTTTCAAAAATTAGCCAAACAAGGCCTTAGGATGACATCATATACCTTCTAAATTAGGACATCATCCTTATTTGGAATTATGACATCATAATTCCATGAACCAAGCCTTGAATGACAAGTGTCTTGTTCTAGAAAAAATTTTGCTTCTTCCACAAGGGAATGGCCGGCCACCTTGCATGCCAATTGGCAAATTTTTCAAAAATTTAGGGGTCAAAATTGAATTTTAAAAAGTTCTCCTTTTGCCTATAAATAGGGGTGGTCCTTGTTCAATTTTCACAACATCGAGCCAAAATCTTGCCATTTTTCTGCCCATCCAAAACCGAGAAAGAAAGTGAGAGGGAGCCAAGAAAAAAATGAAAATTTTCCTAAACCAAGCTTAGGTTAGTGTTCGGTTTGCAAGGGAAAGCTAAGGGGAGAGTTTGAGAAATTTTCCCAGCCTTTTCTAGGCTTGCTGCCGAGTGTTTAAGTGCAGGAAAAACCAAGAGAGAAACTCAAAATTTAAGGGGAAAAGTTAGGGTCAATTCGGGTTTGATTCAATCAACCGAAAACAAGTTTTGAGACCATTTTTTTTTGGTCTAGGGCAGCCACGGTTTTGAGCAAGGGAAAGCAGTTAAAAAACTGCAATTTTAGTGTTTCAAGGGTGGTGTGGCCGAGCCTTAGGTGAAGGACAAATCTTGAGGCCAAACCAAATTTTTTGGCAACTTGGTGTGGTGAAAACCGTGTGTGGTGTGGAAGTTTTTGGACCCAAACCCTAGCCTTGAGCCAAGGTAATTTCTTTAGCTCAAACCTTTTCAATTAAGCTTTCAATTTGAAATTTATTTGTATTTCAAGTTGAAATTTGTAAGAGCATAAGCTCAAGTTTTCTTTGCCCTAGATTGGTTAGGTGTGGTGCTTGATTTAGGGTTAAGGGTGGGTTGGTTTAATAGCTTTGATTTGGTTATGTTTATGCTTGTTGATTGATAGGTTGCATGCTAGATGTGAATGGTTGTATGCCCCTGATTTTTGGTCCACAATCTGCCCTAGGCAGTGCATGTTGGACTGCTAAGTTTAAGGGTGAATGGATGATGAATGGTTTAATTGTAATGCAAAGTTAGAACCATGCAAACCTAGGCTAGGTTAATGCGGGTTTTGGTTTGCATGGGCACGTTTGAGTTGCATGTTGGTTCATATGGGACGTTAGAAAATGCTGCATGTATGCTATCTAGGCTCCCGCGTGATCGGTTGAGTTAGATTACACGAAATAGGACGTAAAACGAATTTAAAACCGAAAACTGCCAGTTCGGGTACCAACTGGCCAGTTTCGGGAAAAGTGAAATTGAGGCCTTTAAAGGCCGAACTGGGTAAAACGTAAAACATAAAAGTTGTTCAGAACGAGTTTTCCTAGAGGGCACCGCGGGAAGAATCCCAAAATGAGGCTCCAATGGTCTCCGTTTCTACAAAAATCTGTGGCTAGTCTGCCCAGACCCAGTTTACAGGATCAGCCAGTTTTAACAAAAACTGACGCAAATACAAGCAGAACTGGATTTTTCTCAAAACACGAAAGTTTTAGGATTTTTCGAGAGCTAGAACTTTCGTGAAGACAACTTTTTCAAAATCAGAATGGATTTTTAAACTGACACGGTTTTATAAAGATTGTGCAGGGAATAGGAAATTCCTGTACAGGATTTTCTAAAAACAGTTCCGAAAAATTATATCTTTTCCCAAAACCACTGTTTTGACTAGGGAAACTGTTCCAAAGGCAGTTTCCAGCCCTAAATGATTTTTCAAAAACCTATTTCAAGGATATGAATTTTTATGAGTTATGTAAAAGATTTTTGAAGTTAATTTACCCAAGTTTCCAAAGAAATGAAAAATGGATTTTTTAAACCAAACTGGGTAAGTAAAATGATTTCGGGTAATAACCGGAAATAATATCCAAGTTACTAGGCCAAGGCCTAGAGCTCAAGTTTGACCCATATAGGGTTAACTTTGATTGATCAAGAGTCTAATTATAATTAACCTTAAGGGTTAGACAAGATAACCCTAAAGGATACTAAGATTAATAAATTGGGCTAAGATATAGGGTTAATTAAGGAAACCCAATAATTATAATAAAGCCCAAGGTTAGGAAGGTGACCTAACCCTAACAGTATGTATAGGATTTAGCACATGAGGTTACCCAACGTAACCTCTTAAAGAATTAATTCATATTTGGTTGCTATTAATAATAGGGTTACTATTTGTAACCCAGTAAGACATCTAGTATTGGGGACATACAATTAGGATTATGTAAGCATGTTGGTTAGATTATCAACATTCTGCAATACTGATTAGAACCTCACCTATGTCCTTCAACGAGCAGGAGGGAACCTGCAGCTGTACTCTGAGAAGAAGCAGCATAACGCAGGACATAGCAAGAGAGGTAAGTACAACCACCGCCTACAGCATAGGCTTTGTTGTGGTACTTGCCTAAGTATATTAGATGTATGCTAGGAAAGTAGGTTATGCAGTTGTTGATGCTTTATTGTATGTTATATGGTTGTTACTATGTTATTGATATGCTATGTTATATGCCACTTTGATTTGATGTTGTATGCTAGGTTATGAAGTATGATAAGTAATGATATGTTATGAAATGTTATGTTACAATATGTTATGATATGTTAGAATCATGTTATGAGAGGATATATGATATTTTATGGCTATGATTGAGATAGAATCATGATTTAATTGTGTGAGACATCACGAAGCATGTTCACCAGTTAATAAGAATAAGATCAAAATATGAAACGATGAAAGTTATAATGGCAAGCAAGTTTACCTGTGTCGTATCGACCCGCGTGAGGTCGGGTTGAGCTATGGCAAGAGTAAGTCCATAGTTGCGCGCCCGGTACGAACACTTATGTTAAGGGGCCCATAAGTAAGATAAGAAATGAAAGTAAGTTAAGCATGAATTGAGCATAAAATAAGCATAAATGGACCATGCATTACGACATGTATGTTATGTTATGATGAATGAAGATAAGAAATGATATGATATGAATGATAAGTTAAGCTAGAACGTATAAGGATAAATTATGTTTGTTTTTATCGCGGTATAGGAGGTTGTACTTGCTGAGCGAAAGCTCACTGTCTTACGTTTATGCTGTAGGTAAGCAATCGTCAGCAATGGTTGATACAAGATGGAAGGGCATGGCGGGGCAAACTGTGAAATGTGGGAAATCTAGCTGCTACGCGTTTTGTTCTTTATGAATTTATGTTATGGTAAATATTTTGCTAAAGATACTTTTATATGTTGCACTCGTATGCCATATAAAAAAAAAAAAAAATTTCCGCTATTTTCATAAGTATGTAAGTAAGTATAAGAAGTTCAGTATGTAAGTATGTATGTATGGTAACGGCCTGTGCTAGGCGGGTCGTTACAGAGTTGGTATCAGAGCGGTTCCCTGCGATACGATTTCACAGTCTGCCTGCCATCGCCACCATCATTGTAAGTTAAATTTATATTTTATGTATATGCGTAAGTATTTATGATTGGATTATGCTATGGTAGACGCATGGATATGGACCCCGCACGAATCAATGTGGATCGCGCAACGGTTGCAGTATTTTACGGATCACGTCCTCTTTTATATGACGGTACGGGACGATCGGTCACGGTATCAGCTTGGTTGTACGATATGGAGATGATTTTCTATACCTGCCACATCGAGGACCGTTCACAGGTCTCGCTAGCTAGTCGTTGCCTGATCGCGGACGCTAGGCTATGGTGGATGACCTACGGGGAGCAGCAGATGCCCAGTCGAATGTGGGCACATTTTCGCGCCGTAGTACTTGCACAATACGGGCCGATTCCTATGGGAGGGCCCGACGACGATGGACAGTACCGAGATCCCGAGATCTATCGGGACATGCATTATAGGCGATACCAGAGTTTCGTCGCAGATTGGTACGCGTACCCGCAGGAGTCCACGGGCCATTACTGCTGCAGATTTCAGGAGGTTATACTGCCCTATATTCCTCAGGATATGCCTCATCCCCAGCTACAGGCGTTGGTGATATTGCGAAACGGGGTACCACCTCGTATCCGACGATTTGTCAAGGAGCCCACGATAGAGAGGACAGTTGGGGATATGATGGATGACATCTTGCAAGTTGAGGTGACAGCACATATGGCGCAGGCTGACGCCTTTATGAATGAGCATCAGGTCCCAGTCGACGATGTCGGGATAGGGGGACCCCAACATGAGGTGGGTCCAATGTTTCCCGAGGACCCGATTCCTGCCATGCCTTTACAGGAGATCCCAGCCCAAGAGGCTGAGGACCAGATGGACGCCGAGGGCCCGGCTGATGATTTGATTGCTCCGGTGGACCCACAGGAAGACCCTCCCGTTATTATCATCCCTAGCGACGACGAGGACGAGGAGGATGATATGGAGCCCGAGGTCGAGCAGGGTGACTGGGTGGAGGACATTGACGACGCCGAGGGCGATCCCGAGGAGATACGATTCCACAATAAAGATTGGGACGAAGACTCTGACGCCGATTCCGATATTTTGATGATTACGCTTGAAGTTATAGTTTAGTTAGGACCGATATGTATACGTACTTTTGACCTTAGGATTGTATGTATTAGCTTATTATTTTTCTGATATAGGCTTGTACTTTTACGATGGTAGAGTAATAAACACTCCCATCATATTTTTGATTATATACGATGGTAAAGTGTTAGACACTTCCATCATATTTTGACCTTGTATATAAAGATATGTATGTATAGTATGATGTATTCAATTTGTAATTACAGTATTGTGAATTACGATGTACAAAGTATGTACATAATGTACTTTAAAAAAAAAAAAAATCGTGCAGACACGGGATATATAACAAGAGTATGTTATATATATTATGAAAGTTATGTTATATTATGATAAGTATCTATTATGATACAATGATACCTTTTATGTTATGGTATGAAATGTATTACGATATGATGTGTTAATTCATGATATGATAAGTCACGTATGAAAGAAAGGATATTAATAGTACGATGATATCTTTTCTTGTGTTAGGATTTAAAAGATGGTACGTCCACGAAGAACGGTACCACTTAACCCGCCCGAGCCAGATCTCGCGACCATCGTAGCAAATCTATAACGGCAGCTGCTAGAACAGCAGCAAGAGACGGAAAGACTTCGAGCTCAGATAGCTCAGATGAACCAGGGACCCCAGATTAACGAGGTTCCACCCCGAGCTCAACCAGTACCTCCAATAGTACCCCCGGTACCTGAGGTTCAGCCAGAAGCTCCTCAGAATCTTAACGTTCCAATGGCACCCGTTGGAGGACAAGCAAACCTACAGCCAGTGAGGGAAGACTTACTGTACGAGCGATTCAGGCGAATGAAGGCGCCTGAGTTCGAAGGCCCGACGGACCCGATTGCCGCGGATAATTGGTTGATCGACATTCAAGTTATCTTGGATTTCATGCGGCTAACGGAACAAGAGAAAGTTCTCTGCGCTTCTTTTGCCCTGAAAAAGGATGCGCGACATTGGTGGATGACCGTGCAAATGCGCCGTGATGTTACGGCCATGAGCTGGCAAGACTTTGTGACCGAGTTTCGCGCCATGTACTACAACAGAGAGATCCTTGCCGTTCAACAAGACGAGTTCACGAACTTCAGACAAGGGTCAATGACGGTAATGGAGGCCATACAGAAGTTTGAACAGCTAGCTCGGTTGTGTCCAGATTTGGTTCCGAGTGAAACGGAGAAAGTGCGAAGGATGATGAAGATGCTTAGAACCGACATTGCCAAGCAAGTGAGTGCTGGCAGTAGTCCGCCTACCCTGGTGTCTGATTGCATAAGTCGGGCGATAAGAGCCGAATACTGGATTAACCAGGATAAGGAGGCTAGAGCTCAATTTTTCAAGGCTAAAAAGGAGGAAAAGGCGACAGCAAAGCCAACGCAGCCTCGACAGGACACGGAGTCTCACCCGAAGGGCCAATTTAGTAATCCTACACAAGGTTCCAATCAAGCTGGGAGGAACAAAAGAAAAGGAAATTTCTCGGGCCAGAATCAACAAGGGAATTCCCCTCAGAAAAAGAACAATCGAGGGAACGAGAATACTAACGTCAGCTATCCCGCGTGCGCAACTTGTGGAAAGAAACACCCGGGAATGTGTAGGATGGGGACAAATGCTTGCTACCTTTGTGGCAAAGAAGGGCACTATGCACGGAACTGCCCCCAGAACAACCAAAACCAGAACCAGAGCCCTCAGTATCCAAACCGGAATGCAAGCAGCCAGCTACATGCAGTCCAAGCAAGGCTCGAAGGACCCTCAATTGCGCAAGGAAGATTAGAGGCTCCTGAACCCCAAGCTAGGATTTACGCTTACACCGATGGAAATGCTGAAGCTGGAACTTCTAATGTGGTGACAAGATAGATTTTATCGCCACATAAGACATTATTGTATTATCTAATTCTGGTGCCACTCACTTGTTTGTATTTATGGAGTTTGCCCAGAAATTAGGAAGTAGTATAGATAATTTTTAAAACAGCCTTTTAAAAAAAAAAATTTCTTTGCTTGTTAAAGGAATTTTGTGGTTTGAATTTTTTTTTAATGAAAAATATTTTTGTAATTATAATGACTGAGAATTGCTTGTAGATCTCATCGCAATCAAGCTTTAGGATTTCGATGTGATCTTAGAAACGGATTTCTTAAGTTATTACAACGCTAAGTTTGATTCCCAAAAGCATTGAGAGACGTTTAGCCCTTTCGACAAGGAAAAGTTCAATCTTTACGGACCGTTGCGGAGCTCAACAACCGGATTAATCTTGGCAACGAAGGATCAGACGATGTCAGAAGCCCATAAGACGTCATATTTGGTACATCCAGGAGCTTTTAAGATGTACCAAGACCTCTGAGAGAATTATCAGTGGCCAAACATGTAGAATAAAGTGATGGAATTCGTGTCAAAATGCCTAACTTGTCAGAAAGTTAAGGCCAAACACCGACATCCTGGAGGAGATTTGCAGAAAATTGACTGAAATCCACATATCTCAGATTGTGAAACTGCATGGAGCACCAAAATCAAGCATCTCAGACCGGGAAGGACGCTTCCTTTCTCGATTATGAACGAATGTTCATACTGCCATGGGGTCGAAATTAAAGATTAATACGGTTTTTCACCCCAAAATGGCCAAACGGAAAGAACTACCCCGAATTATTCTGATTTTCGAGGACAAAAATTTTTAAGGGGGGTAGATTGTAATACCTAGATTTTTCAAAGTTACTATTTCTTTTTAAAGAAATTAAATGTATACCATCAAAGTATTATTAAAAGAGAAGCTCGGTTAAGAGTTTTCTTACATTTTATGAGTTTTCAGGATCAATAAAACTCAAAATGGACTATGTAGATTAGCAACGGACCTTTTAAGACAAAAAGGGACGAAAAAGTATATGATTTTACGAAAGTCAAAGTTTGACCAAGAACGGTCAAAGGAGTGACTTTGCAGTATTGTGTAATAAAGAATACTGTAAAAGCCGTCTTTACGATTGAGATAGCATGAATAGGCTTTGAAAACCACCTTAGAAAATCAAGCACACCTAGTAGGAATTAAAGACCAAAAGGGCTCGGAAGTATAAGAAAAATTTTATACAGTCCATTTTTACGCAGATAAATTTTGGACTGCAGTCAAGTAAAACAGTACTGAATTGTACTGTGTATTAGTAAACACAGTATTAGATTTATCTGTGTTAGCTTAAAATGGGTTTGCTTTTCAAAAATTAGCCAAACAAGGCCTTAGGATGACATCATATACCTTCTAAATTATGACATCATCCTTATTTGGAATTATGACATCATAATTCCATGAACCAAGCCTTGAATGACAAGTGTCTTGTTCTAGAAAAAATTTTGCTTCTTCCACAAGGGAATGGCCGGCCACCTTACATGCCAATTGGCAAATTTTTCAAAAATTTAGGGGTCAAAATTGAATTTTAAAAAGTTCTCCTTTTGCCTATAAATAGGGGTGGTCCTTGTTCAATTTTCACAACATCTAGCCAAACTCTTGCCATTTTTCTGCCCATCCAAAACCGAGAAAGAAAGTGAGAGGGAGCCAAGAGAAAAATGAAAATTTTCCTAAACCAAGCTTAGGTTAGTGTTCGGTTTGCAAGGGAAAGCTAAGGGGAGAGTTTGAGAAATTTTCCCAGCCTTTTCTAGGCTTGCTGCCGAGTGTTTAAGTGCAGGAAAAACCAAGAGAGAAACTCAAAATTTAAGGGGAAAAGTTAGGGTCAATTCGGGTTTGATTCAATCAACCGAAAACAAGTTTTGAGACCATTTTTTTTTGGTCTAGGGCAGCCACGGTTTTGAGCAAGGGAAAGCAGTTAAAAAACTGCAATTTTAGTGTTTCAAGGGTGGTGTGGCCGAGCCTTAGGTGAAGGACAAATCTTGAGGCCAAACCAAATTTTTTGGCAACTTGGTGTGGTGAAAACCGTGTGTGGTGTGGAAGTTTTTGGACCCAAACCCTAGCCTTGAGCCAAGGTAATTTCTTTAGCTCAAACCTTTTCAATTAAGCTTTCAATTTGAAATTTATTTGTATTTCAAGTTGAAATTTGTAAGAGCATAAGCTCAAGTTTTCTTTGCCCTAGATTGGTTAGGTGTGGTGCTTGATTTAGGGTTAAGGGTGGGTTGGTTTAATAGCTTTGATTTGGTTATGTTTATGCTTGTTGATTGATAGGTTGCATGCTAGATGTGAATGGTTGTATGCCCCTGATTTTTGGTCCACAATCTGCCCTAGGCAGTGCATGTTGGACTGCTAAGTTTAAGGGTGAATGGATGATGAATGGTTTAATTGTAATGCAAAGTTAGAACCATGCAAACCTAGGCTAGGTTAATGCGGGTTTTGGTTTGCATGGGCACGTTTGAGTTGCATGTTGGTTCATATGGGACGTTAGAAAATGCTGCATGTATGCTATCTAGGCTCCCGCGTGATCGGTTGAGTTAGATTACACGAAATAGGACGTAAAACGAATTTAAAACCGAAAACTGCCAGTTCGGGTACCAACTGGCCAGTTTCGGGAAAAGTGAAATTGAGGCCTTTAAAGGCCGAACTGGGTAAAACGTAAAACATAAAAGTTGTTCAGAACGAGTTTTCCTAGAGGGCACCGCGGGAAGAATCCCAAAATGAGGCTCCAATGGTCTCCGTTTCTACAAAAATCTGTGGCTAGTCTGCCCAGACCCAGTTTACAGGATCAGCCAGTTTTAACAAAAACTGACGCAAATACAAGCAGAACTGGATTTTTCTCAAAACACGAAAGTTTTAGGATTTTTCGAGAGCTAGAACTTTCGTGAAGACAACTTTTTCAAAATCAGAATGGATTTTTAAACTGACACGGTTTTATAAAGATTGTGCAGGGAATAGGAAATTCCTGTACAGGATTTTCTAAAAACAGTTCCGAAAAATTATATCTTTTCCCAAAACCACTGTTTTGACTAGGGAAACTGTTCCAAAGGCAGTTTCCAGCCCTAAATGATTTTTCAAAAACCTATTTCAAGGATATGAATTTTTATGAGTTATGTAAAAGATTTTTGAAGTTAATTTACCCAAGTTTCCAAAGAAATGAAAAATGGATTTTTTAAACCAAACTGGGTAAGTAAAATGATTTCGGGTAATAACCGGAAATAATATCCAAGTTACTAGGCCAAGGCCTAGAGCTCAAGTTTGACCCATATAGGGTTAACTTTGATTGATCAAGAGTCTAATTATAATTAACCTTAAGGGTTAGACAAGATAACCCTAAAGGATACTAAGATTAATAAATTGGGCTAAGATATAGGGTTAATTAAGGAAACCCAATAATTATAATAAAGCCCAAGGTTAGGAAGGTGACCTAACCCTAACAGTATGTATAGGATTTAGCACATGAGGTTACCCAACGTAACCTCTTAAAGAATTAATTCATATTTGGTTGCTATTAATAATAGGGTTACTATTTGTAACCCAGTAAGACATCTAGTATTGGGGACATACAATTAGGATTATGTAAGCATGTTGGTTAGATTATCAACATTCTGCAATACTGATTAGAACCTCACCTATGTCCTTCAACGAGCAGGAGGGAACCTGCAGCTGTACTCTGAGAAGAAGCAGCATAACGCAGGACATAGCAAGAGAGGTAAGTACAACCACCGCCTACAGCATAGGCTTTGTTGTGGTACTTGCCTAAGTATATTAGATGTATGCTAGGAAAGTAGGTTATGCAGTTGTTGATGCTTTATTGTATGTTATATGGTTGTTACTATGTTATTGATATGCTATGTTATATGCCACTTTGATTTGATGTTGTATGCTAGGTTATGAAGTATGATAAGTAATGATATGTTATGAAATGTTATGTTACAATATGTTATGATATGTTAGAATCATGTTATGAGAGGATATATGATATTTTATGGCTATGATTGAGATAGAATCATGATTTAATTGTGTGAGACATCACGAAGCATGTTCACCAGTTAATAAGAATAAGATCAAAATATGAAACGATGAAAGTTATAATGGCAAGCAAGTTTACCTGTGTCGTATCGACCCGCGTGAGGTCGGGTTGAGCTATGGCAAGAGTAAGTCCATAGTTGCGCGCCCGGTACGAACACTTATGTTAAGGGGCCCATAAGTAAGATAAGAAATGAAAGTAAGTTAAGCATGAATTGAGCATAAAATAAGCATAAATGGACCATGCATTACGACATGTATGTTATGTTATGATGAATGAAGATAAGAAATGATATGATATGCATGATAAGTTAAGCTAGAACGTATAAGGATAAATTATGTTTGTTTTTATCGCGGTATAGGAGGTTGTACTTGCTGAGCGAAAGCTCATTGTCTTACGTTTATGCTGTAGGTAAGCAACCGTCAGCAATGGTTGATACAAGATGGAAGGGCATGGCGGGGCAAACTGTGAAATGTGGGAAATCTAGCTGCTACGCGTTTTGTTCTTTATGAATTTATGTTATGGTAAATATTTTGCTAAAGTTACTTTTATATGTTGCACTCGTATGCCATATAAAAAAAAAAAAAAAAAATTTCCGCTGTTTTCATAAGTATGTAAGTAAGTATAAGAAGTTCAGTATGTAAGTATGTATGTATGGTAACGGCCTGTGCTAGGCGGGTCGTTATATTTATTTTTATATATTTTTATTTTTTTAAAACATATTCACATAAGTTATCTTGTAGAGAAAAACTTGTCACCCATACATACCAAACTGAAAATACCTTCTCGTGTCTTCAAACTTCATACATATAACAAAACATAATTTACTTTTGAAATATTAACATATTTTCTGAAAATTGGATGCGAAAAATTATGCGTAGTGGTATCCCACACCGCCCTTCACCCACCGCATCGTCCGCATAGCCCACCACTTAAGCTGCAGGCTTCTTACCTACAGTATGAAATATAAGAGTGAGCTTTCGCCCAGCAAGTTCAAACATAATCTCACAAAATATTTCAAACATCTTTAAAAAGAAACATGCCAATCATCACGAAACTCATGCATGAACCATTTATGATTGATTGAATGTCTTATGTTTCATTATAGACTCAATCTTTATTATCTTGTCTCAACATGTGGGCCCATAGTGTACGTACCAAAAGCGCGCAGCCTCCAGATAAAGCTAGGGTTTGCAAGGCCCTAACAGTTCTGGGAATTAAACTGAACCCTTCACGATCACGGAAGGTAAATATCACAACTGAAACATGTAACCTCCACGATCACGGGAGGTTGGTACGACACCTTACTTGTCTCATCTTACCATGTGGTTTAAGATTAGTGAACATGCCTCATTATGTCACTATGTCATATCATACTCAACATTTGCCATAACATGACCTTCTTGAAAACATGGCATTTCTGAAACCATGGCATTCTTTGAAAACATGGCATTTCTGAAACCATGGTATTTCTAAAAACATGGCATTTCTGAAACCATGGCATTTTTGTAAACATGGCATAACATGTCATAACATATCTTAGCATATCATCGCATGGCATCACATATCATAGTATAACATAGCATGTACACTTGAAAATATGATGTAAAAATCATAGCTTAACATAGCATATTTGAAAATAGTGTTTACTATTTTCATACTGTAGGTGAGGTTTGATACTTGCCTGATATGCTATGTTCCGGGTTTTGTTGCTTCAACTCAGATCGCAACTGCAGGTTACTTTCTGCTATTAAAAAGAACATAGGATAAGGATCCTATAAAATGTTGGTAACCTTTCCAACATTCTAGTTATATGTCCCCCACACATGTCTTGATCATTTACTAGGTTACTAATCGTAACCCTAGAGTTTGGGTTAACCAAACTTGATCCGTTACTTGTTAGGTTACTTGAGGTAACCTTGGGTATTAAACCTATGTATATATGAATAGTAGCAGGTTACTATTCCTATTATCGGGCCTAAGCTTTAGTAACTTGGGTATCCTTCCCGGTTACTATCCGTCAACCTCTTGTTACTATACTTTGGCTTTTAAAATCCAAATTTGGAAAATTTGACAACAATCTTTTGTTTAACTTAAAAATTTGTAGTTTTCAAAGTGTGACTTTATAAAAATCATTAAAGGCTGAAAACTGCCTTTGAAACATTTTTTATAGTCAAAACAGGAGTGTTGGTGCAAAAATACAGTTTTTCTGCATTGTTTTAGAAAATCCTGTGCAGGAATTTCCTGTTCACTGCACAGTCTTTAGAAATCCGTGTCAGTTTAAAAATCCAATTTGAATTTGGAAAACTTGTCTTCATGAAAGTTCTTTCTCTTGAAAAATTCTAAAACTTTTGTGTTTTAAGAAAAACCCAGTTCTGCTTGGATTCTTGTCAGTTTTAATTTTAAACTTACTGGACGTGTAGACTAGGTCTGGGCAGATCAGCCTCGGATTTTCGTAAAAAAGGAGGCCATTGGAGCCTCATTTTGAAAATTCGTCGGTGTAGTCCACTAAGAAAAACGGTTCCGAGCAACTTTCGTGTTTTAAGTTTTTCCAAATTCGGCCTCTAAAGGCCTCAAAATCGGCTTGCCGTAAAACTGGTCAGGATCCACCCGAACCTGGCAGTTTTTCGGTTTAGAGTTCGTTTTACGTCCTAGACGTGGAATCTAGCTCAACCAGCCACCGCGGGAGCTCTAATACACACATGCAGCGGTTTTCTAGCATAAATTTTCTTTAATCACAATTTCTAACATCACCATGCAAACCTAATTGATATTGGATCAACTAAGTTGCATGATTTCGGTTGCACAAAACCTAACAAGCATACTAATTAAATTCTAGCAACCTAGCACAAAATTATCATTCACCAACACTAGGGCAGATTGGGGACATATAATAAACTAGTATTTAGCATGCAAATTAAGAAAATTAAAGCAAACATGCACATAAAAATCAAACCACCCCTAATTCTAGATCAAGCACAACCCTAGATTCCTAACTTTGGGCACAAAATAAATTGAGCTTATGCTCTTACAATTTCAACTTGAAATACATGTAAATTTCAAATTGAATGCTTAATTGAAAGAGATTAAGGTCTAGAATGGTTTACCTTGATTTATTGAAGAAATTGAGGCTAGGGTTTGGTCACAAATATTTTCCTCCTAGGACACCACCCAAGGCCGGTTTTGTTGCACCAATTGGCACCAAAATTGGCTGATTCTTCGTGGCTGCTTGCACCTAAACTAAGCACTCTTAAATCCAAATTTTCTCACTCACTCACCCCCCCTTGGCAGCCGGCTGTTGGCCCCAAAATTGGGCACAAAAACTGCCAAAATTTTTGCTTGAACTTGCTAGGGGAAACCGAAGACTACAAACATCAAAACCCCTAAGTTTCTCAATTTTTTTCTTCACTCAATCACCCACTTGAGATTGCAGATTTTTGGAGAGGGTAAATGGGCAGAATTTGGCTGCTTTTTCTGAATTTTTATCAGCCAAAACTGATCCCCCCATGAGCCTATTTATAGGTGAAAAATGGGACCTTTTTGCAAAAATTTTTGTTCAACTTTTGCTCATAAATCCATAGAGCAAAATTAATTCTATTTTGACCCCTAAATGGCCGGCCACCTCACCATCTAGAATAGTCCAAAATTTTCTAAATTTTTTTTTTAAAACCTTAATGATGTCATAAATCCAAAAGGTGATGAGGTAAGCACAATTAAGGCTTGTTTGCCTTTTTCCTTAAAAAGCAGTCCACTTTAAAGCCAACACAGATATTTCTAATACTGTGTTTACTAATACACAGTACAATTCAGTACTGTTATACTGAACTGCAGTCTAAAATTTATCTGTGTATAGTTGGACTGTATAAAAAATTTTCTTTTTATTTAAAGCCCTTTGGCCCTTAATACCCTATTTTTGGTGCTTGATTTTTCTATGGTGGTTTTAAAACTTAATTATACTATCTTGTCCGTAAAGACGGTTTTCGCAGTATATTTCCCATACTGCTTATCATATCACAGTACCGTCTTATGTTTGACCATTCTGGTCAACATTTGACTTTTTTCCGGTCAAACTTTGACTTTTGGTCAAACTTTAACCAACATGAATTCATGAAATTTCATCATGCCTTTTTCCTTAAAAGACCTATTATGGAGTCTCGTAGCTAATTTACCGAGAACTCAATCATATACTGATAAAATTATGAATTTTGTATTAGTATTCATAATTTTCATAAAATTGCACATAAACACATAGTATGAATTTTAGATTTCTTATATACAAGAAAATCATGAGTTCGTGAAAATTTTGGTTATTACATCAGAGATCTCCAAAATCTTACAAAAATCATTATAGGAAACCTTGGTAAACTTCTACCTATTTGCAGGCCGACTGAAAGAAGATTTCTCTATCGACTGCAACAATGAAGAAGATTGTTTTGCTGAAGCACAAGGCAACTGCAAGCTTTCAGATTTTCTCCAAAACCCGACTTCAAATTGCTTCTTAATTTCCTCCACACTCCATATGTTCCCCTTACATTCGAGGAAAGCACAATTGAAATTGCTATTTTGAAGGTTCAACTCACATTCTTTTCCTGTTGAGGAATAGCTATTGACGTCTCCATTTCGCATAAGATTGAAGACACTTCTTCTCTTTTCTTCTTTATGCAAAATTGGGCGGCCATAGCTTGAGGATCTCATGACATAATGCCACCAACATTCATTGGTGGATCCTTACGGCCAGCGGTGAATCATTTTCCAAGTACATGGACGTGGAAATACAACAGAGAAACAATGACCACAAGGAGGTTCGTTTTTCATGTCCTCAAATTAGCAAGTCTCAAGTCAAAAATTGAGGCCATCACTGCAGTTCCACCTACAAAGGTTGAACTAGTCACTTCGTGTTACTCCCCAGCTAGCTGATCACTTGCAAATTAACTTATAAAGTTAGTTTAAAATGCTACTTCTCGTGAACTTATCAAATTAATAAAATCTAAACACAGCGGAAATAAATTTAACATAGCATAACATAGCATATATTAGACTCCCAACAATAAATGCGTAGGAAACTTGTCTCATGTCTTCTTTCTCTTGAGGTGTCCTCGGACACTGCTTGTAGAAAAATGAACTCCACGCCAAGACAGTAAATTACCTCTCTTGCAATTTTGCATCCCATATCTGACAAACACTTTGCTAATACATGATACCTGAGACAATGCTAACATAGTTTGTGTCACGCCCCGACTTCCCACGCCGGGTCGTCACCTTACTTACATACTTAACTTATACTTGCGGAAAATTTGGGAGAAATTTTTCTTTTTTCCTTTTAAACCCTTTTTTTTTTTTTTTTATAAACCTTTTTCTTTTTAAAACTTTATTTTAAAACTTTCAACTTGAACCTTATCCTCAAACTCATACTTACTGATAGGTACTTCTTTGAGTACCGAACTTTCAAACCTTCCTTGAAGGCCATCATAATCATGTTGTAGACCAAATCCGAACTAATGTGGATTAGTACCACCAGAGGCAACTTGTTTGCCATACATACATAAACTTTGTTATCCATACTTAAAACATCATGAAAATATGAAAACCCTTTTTCATTACAATATATTTTATAGAGTATATTTTTTTCAAATTCCGTGGCAGTGTCCATCCCACATTTCACAGTCTGCAGAACCAGCCTTCCACAGTATTGCATCAGAGATTGCTGGTAGGTTGCTTACCTACAGCATAGACGTAAGACGTGAGCTTTCGCTCAGCAAGTACAACTATTACATCCGCGTCACAAAACATATCATTGTGCATGAACCAATTATAATCTCTTATGAATCAATTATGGATTCATAACTTAATTTAGTTCTATTCCTTTACATATTATGTGTGCTCGTACCGTGGTACATAGCCAAGGAATGGTTGAAGGCGGCAGTCCGTTTTAACTCAAACCATGAAACACAAAGTTTAACATGGAGTAGTTTAGGTAGCCTTCCAATCCAACTCAAACCATGAACCATACCATTTAAACCCACCTTTGTGGCAAGTCGGTACGACACAACATCCTACTTATCTTGTTCTTACCAAGTGGTTTAACATTAGTGAACATGCTTCATGATGTCACAATATTATAACATAATCAACATTAGCCATAACATGGCTTCTTGAAAACATGGCATTTTTGAAAACATGGCATTTCATGTCATAACATAACTTAGCATATCATAGCCATAGCATAGCATAACACATTATCACATATCAGCACATTACATCAGGCAAGTAACAACAAAGGGCCTATGCTGTAGGCGGAGTTGTACTTACCTCTCTCGTTATGTCCTACTTAATGCTGCTTCTCCTCTGGGTACAGCTGCAGGTTTCCTCCTGCTTGTTGAAGGACATAGATAAGGGTCTAATTAGTATCGTGGAATGTTGGTGATCTAACCAACATGTCTACATAATCCTAGTTGTATGTCCCCAATACTAGATATCTTACTGGGTTACAAATAGTAACCCTATATCTTAGCCCAATTTATTAATCTTGGTATCCTTTAGGGTTATCTTGGGTAACCCTTAAGGTCAAACTAAAATCCACTTATTAGTCAACCAAAGTCAACTATGGTCAACAATGGTCAACTTCGGTCAACTATGGTCAACCATTGTTGGGTCAACCTTGGGCTTTGGGCTAAGCCCAGTAACTCGGGTACTATTCCCGGTTA
Organism: Ficus carica; assembly: GCA_009761775.1. Taxonomy (NCBI): domain Eukaryota; kingdom Viridiplantae; phylum Streptophyta; class Magnoliopsida; order Rosales; family Moraceae; genus Ficus; species Ficus carica. The sequence continues at coordinate 12,976 of VYVB01000724.1, read as the reverse complement.
CGGTCCGTAATCGGCTTGCTTACAATTTTATCTCAAAAATTCTATTTTCCCTTACTTGGAAAATTTAGGGAAATTAATCCCAAAACTTCATTCTTAACTTATAAAAATCCTTTACTTAAATCGTAAAAATCCAAACTCTTGGATTAGTGCTTTATAAAATCATTTGAGGTTGAAAACTGCCCTTGGAACAGTTTTCCATAATCAAAACAATAGTTTGTAGTAGAAAAATAGTTTTCTAGAGACATTTATAAAGCTAGTGGTGCAGGAATTTTCGGATTCCCTGCGCACCCTTCGAAAAACGATCCCAGTTTAAAAATCGGTTCGTAATCTGAAAAAGTTTTCTTCACAAAAGTTGTAGCTCTCGAAAAATTCTAAAACTTTCGTGTTTTGTAAAAATTCCAATTCGGCCTAGATTCGTCCCAGTTTTTGTTTGAAACTGGCTGACCCCGAAAAAACTGAGTGAAAACTGGGTCTGGGGATCAGCCACGGGTTTTGGGGTAAACGGAGGCCATTGGGGCCTTATTTTGAAAAACTGTCCATTTTTCCCCCTAGGAAAAACCCTTCTGAACAACTTTCATGTTTTAAGTTTCTCCAAATTCGGTCTCTAAGGGCCTCAAATTTCACTTTTCCCGAAACTGGTCAGTTTTACCCGAAAATGGCAGTTTTCGGTTTTAAGTTCGTTTTACGTCCTATTACGCGCACTCTACCTCAACCGCTTTTTTCTTGCAGCGGGAGCTTAAGATCAAACATGCAGCGCTTTCTAACGTAAAACATACATTCATACATCATTTAACATCATGCATCAAGCACAAAAACCCTAATCAACATAACAAACACTTAACATGCAATATTGAAACCACCAAACCCTAACCATAATTAAATCAAGCACATGCTCTAATTTACTATCTAAGGCAGCAAATTAAAGTGAGCTTATGCTCTTACAAATCAAACTTGAAATACATTTAAATTTCCCAAATGAAATTTAAATAAAACACTTAGGGTTAGAGGAATTTACCTCTAGGGTTTGGAAGTTGGTTTACTAGCTTGGATTCCAAACTTCCTTACTCCTCCCTTTTGGCTGCCAACAAGTCCGGATTTCCCCTCCAAATGGGGTTCCAAATTTTCGGCCATAAACATAGGAAACAACACACATAAGCATCTAGATCCAAACTCAATAAAAGACTTAGGATTAAAGGGATTTACCTCTAGGGTTTGGGATTTGGGTTCTCAAGCTTGAATCCCAAATTTTCCCTTTCTCTTGGCTGCCACTAAAACCGGCCTTGCTCCCCTAAAGCACCAAAATTTTCAGCCACTTGATGGCTGCCTCACTAAAAATCCGGCCATCAAGAAATCCGGCCAACTTGAATTTTTTCTTAATTTCCTCTCAAGAAATCCGACCACAACATGGTCTTTTCTCTTGCTTGGGGTTCGGCTTCTAATGGAAGGGAAAGGAGAAATGAAAGGCTTAGAATGGGTTTAATTGGTTAATGAGCAAAATACTTGCTCATCAAGCCACCTAGGTGAGGTGGTGTGGCCTTATTGGCTAGCCATTCCCTTGGAGAACAAGGGAAGACTTCTTTCCCTAAAGTCCAATGATGATTTGATGAGGTGTCCTCCCCCCCTTGGTGTGGTCGGCCATGAAGGGCTTGGAATGCAAGTGCTTGCTCAACAAGCCATTGCTTGCATCACCTAGCTTATGTCACCTTGGTGACATCATCACCAAAAATTCCCTTGCCCTTTAAGGCTTCAAGGACCGGCCATGAGGTGCCAAGTGGAGCCTTGTTACTTGTGGTGCATGGAATCCCTTCTAGCTTATCTCTATCTTGGTTTTTCTTGCTCACCAAGCTATTTGGTTTGATTACCTTATCCTTGCTTGTGTCACCTTGCTTGCCTCACATTTCCTTGTTTTCCAAGGATGAAAAACCGACCATAGCATGTGGGAAGCAAAGAAAAATCTTCTCAAACTTATCTCTAGCTTAATTGCTTGTTCCAATGTAACCAAGCTAACTAAATTTGTAACCAACCATAGGCTTAGTTCAACTCTAGTTGGAGACTTGGTTAGGAATCTCCATAAATTCCATAATTCAAAAATTACATACTTACTTACTTTTCTTAAAATTGTACTTTAATCCTTAATGACAAAATATTTGCACTTTAGTCCCTGTGAGGTGGACGGTGTTGGTGGAGCCATTTGGCTTCAATTCCATACATAATGGTCCACTAAATTCCCAAAAATCCTTAAATATAGGGTTTCAGTTCATTTCCCTACTAACTTAATCAATACTAATATTGTTTTTCACTGAAAACCGTACTGTTTCACTAAATTGCAGTCCGGAGTTCATCTTCGTAAAATTGGACTGTGTATGGATTTTTCTTCTTAGAACTTGAAACTGCTAAATCCCCATTGCTCCAAATATTATTCACGATTATTCTAGAGCGATCTCATACCTTGACTTTTTGGTCAACTTTGACTATCTTGGTCAAACTTTGACCATCATGAAATCATGAAATTTCATCATGTCATTTTCCTTAAAATGCCTTAAACTGGCCTAAGTAATCTGTAATACCTAGATTTTTTCAATGTTACTATTTCTTTTTAAAGAAATTAAATGTATACCATCAAGGTATTATTAAAAGAGAAGCTCGGTTAAGAGTTTTCTTACATTTTATGAGTTTTCAGGATCAATAAAACTCAAAATGGACTATGTAGATTAGCAACGGACCTTTTAAGACAAAAAGGGACGAAAAAGTATATGATTTTACGAAAGTCAAAGTTTGACTAAGAACGTTCAAGGGTATGACTGTACAATAATAGGATAAGCAGTATGGGAAAAATACTGCGAAAACCGTCTTTACGGTTGAGATAGCATGAATAGGCTTTAAAAACCACCTTAGAAAATCAAGCACACCAAGTAGGAATTAAAGACGAAAAAGGGCTCGGAAAATAAAAAAAAATATTAATAAGAAAAATTTATACTATCCATTTTTTTTTACAACAGATAAATTTTAGTTAAATAAATACTGTGTATAAGTGAACACAGTATTGGAAATATCTGTGTAGCTCAAAAATGGACTGCTTAATGGTGAGAATAGCCAAACAAGGCCTAAGGTGAATGACATCACCTTATCCTTTAATTATGACATCATAATCATTTAATTGGCTTGGAAAGAATTATTTGGCTTGTTCACCAAGCATATGGCCGGCCACCTCCCACCTCACCCTCCCATTGTGCAATTTTTAGTTTTCATGGGGTTTTTGTGCAATTTAGCAAAGTTTTCAACCTCTATAAATAGGGGTGGTTGCTATTCACTTTTATTCAAAAATTTGGGGAGGTTCTTGCCAATTTTCTTCTTGAAAATCAGCAGCCAAGGAAGAGAGAAAGAGGAAGGAAAAACAAAAATTTTCAAGGGGGTTTTGCTTAGGGAGTGTTCGGTTTTAGTGTGGATCAACCAAGGAGCCAAGAGAAAATTTTTGGGTCCCTAGCTAAGTTGAAGCCGTGGGCAAGGGAAGGCAAGGGAGAAAGGGGAGTTGCAATTTTCAAATCCTAACTTTGATCTAAGGTAACTTCCTTGAGCCCTAATCCTTTCATTAGGTTCAATTTGGAATTTTATTTGTGTTTCAAATTGGTTTTGTAAGGACATAAGTCCATTCTAATTTCTTGCCTAGTTGGTTAGTATGTGCTTGATTTGGTAACTAAGGGTGGTTGGTTTGATTTTGTGCCTTGCTTCTTGATTTATGCTTGTTGATTGATAGGTTGCATGCTAGATGTGAATGGTTGTGTGTCCCCTGATTTTATGGTCCAAAATCTGCCCTAGGCAGTGTATGTTGGACTGCTAAGTTTAAGGGTGAATGGATGATGAATGGTTTAATTGTAATGCAAAGTTAGAACCATGCAAACCTAGGCTAGGTTAATGCGGGTTCTGGTTTGCATGGGCACGTTTGGGTTGCATGTTGGTTCATATGGGACGTTAGAAAACTCTGCATGTATGCTATCTAGGCTCCCGCGTGATAGGTTGAGTTAGATTACACGAAATAGGACGTAAAACGAATTTAAAACCGAAAACTGCCAGTTCGGGTACCAACTGGCCAGTTTCGGGAAAAGTGAAATTTGAGGCCTTTAGAGGCCGAAATGGGTAAAACGTAAAACATAAAAGTTGTTCAGAATGAGTTTTCCTAGAGGACAACTCGGGCAGAATCCCAAAATGAGGCTCCAATGGTCTCCGTTTTTACAAAAATCCGTGGCTAGTCTACCCAGACCCAGTTTACAGGATCAACCAGTTTCAAACAAAAACTGACGCAAATACAAGCAGAACTGGATTTTTCTCAAAACACGAAAGTTTTAGTATTTTTCGAGAGCTAGAACTTTCGTGAAGACAACTTTTTCAAAATCAGAATGGATTTTTAAACTGACACGGTTTTATAAAGATTGTGCAGGGAATAGGAAATTCCTGTACAGGATTTTCTAAAAACAGTTCCAAAAAATTATATCTTTTCCCAAAACCACTGTTTTGACTAGGGAAACTGTTCCAAAGGCAGTTTCCAGCCCTAAATGATTTTTCAAAAACCTATTTCAAGGATATGAATTTTTATGAGTTATGTAAAAGATTTTTGAAGTTAATTTATCCAAGTTTCCAAAGAAATGGAAAATGGAATTGTTAAACCAAACTGGGTAAGTAAAATGATTTCGGGTAATAACCGGAAATAATATCCGAGTTACTAGGCCAAGGCCTAGAGCTTAAGTTTGACCCATATAGGGTTAACTTTGATTGATCAAGAGTCTAATTATAATAAACCTTAAGGGTTAGACAAGATAACCCTAAAGGATACTAAGATTAATAAATTGGGCTAAGATATAGGGTTAATTAAGGAAACCCAATAATTATAATAAAGCCCAAGGTTAGGAAGGTGACCTAACCCTAACAGTATGTATAGGATTTAGCACATGAGGTTACCCAACGTAACCTCTTAAAGAATTAATTCATATTTGGTTGCTATTAATAATAGGGTTACTATTTGTAATCCAGTAAGAAATCTAGTATTGGGGACATACAATTAGGATTATGTAAGCATGTTGGTTAGATTATCAACATTCTGCAATACCGATTAGAACCTCACCTATGTCCTTCAACGAGCAGGAGGGAACCTGCAGCCGTACTCTGAGAAGAAGCAGCATAACGCAGGACATAGCAAGAGAGGTAAGTACAACCACCGCCTACAGCATAGGCTTTATTGTGGTACTTGCCTAAGTATATTAGATGTATGCTAGGAATGTATGTTATGCAGTTGTTGATGCTACGTTATGTTGTTGTTGTTGCTATGTTATATTGTTAATGCTAAGTGATGTTATTGTTGTTATGTTATGTTATTGATATGCTATGCAATAGATCATATGTTGTATGCTAGGATATGTAGTATGATAAGTTAAGGTATGTTTATGATGAATGTTATGATTACATGAAGCATGTAAGTATAAGAGCACGAAGCATGTTCACGAAATCTTATAAGAATAATAAGATCAAGTATGACACGACAAGATGAAAAGAAAGATGGCGAGCAAATCGCCTGTGTTGTACCGACCCGAGTAAGGTCGGGTTGGACTATGGTTTGAGTTGGAAAAGGTTTGGCCGCCCCAACCACTCCATAGTCGCGCGCCCGGTACATACACACAAGTAAGGGGCCCATAAGTAAGATAAGAAATGAAAGTAAGTTAAGCATGAATTGAGCATAAAATAAGCATAAATGGACCATGCATTACGACATGTATGTTATGTTATGATGAATGAAGATAAGAAATGATATGATATGCATGATAAGTTAAGCTAGAATATGTAAGGATAAATTATGTTTGTTTTTATCGCGGTATAGGAGGTTGTACTTGCTGAGCGAAAGCTCACTGTCTTACGTTTATGCTGTAGGTAAGCAACCGTCAGCAATGGTTGATACAAGATGGAAGGGCATGGCGGGGCAAACTGTGAAATGTGGGAAATCTAGCTGCTACGCGTTTTGTTCTTTATGAATTTATGTTATGGTAAATATTTTGCTAAAGATACTTTTATATGTTGCACTCGTATGCCATATAAAAAAAAAAAAAAAAAAAAAAAAATTCCGCTGTTTTCATAAGTATGTAAGTAAGTATAAGAAGTTCAGTATGTAAGTATGTATGTATGGTAACGGCCTGTGCTAGGCGGGTCGTTACATAATCCATCGTTGAGTCTCGTAGCTAGTTAACCGAGAACTCAAACTTATACCGATATTCTATTCCAAACATGATCTAGACTTAAGTTTTTCTCATTCAAAGGAAATCTAGAGTCATAAAAAATTCGGGTTATTACAGTTTGCATCTCCCAAATCTCATTTGGAATTGGTTTGCTAATCAGTTCTTTACTTTTGATAAAAATTCTACATCATTCCCATTTTCATCTTTAATGTACTTGTAGCCACATGATTCATCAAGATTTTGACCAAATCTATAAGACCTAATAGCCTTATCAAATCTGATGTTCCATGATCTCGAATCCTGATTAACACCATAAACAGACCTTTGTAGTTTGCAAAGTTTTTGCTCTTGACCTTCGGCTATAAAACCCCCTGGTTGCACCATATAGGTGTATTCTTCAAGATGGTCATTCAGAAATGCCCTCTTGGCATCCATTTGACATATCTCATACTCATAAGGAGCTACAATGAATAAGAGTATCATAATGGACTTAAGCTTAGCTACAGGTGGAAGGTATCCTTATAGTCTACTCTTCTTTTTGGGTAAATCTCCTTGCAACAAGCCTTGCTTGGAAAGTCTCCACTTTCTGTCCATGCCACTCTCTCTTTCTCTTGAAGATCTATTTGCACCCAATCGGTTTAATCCTTTTAAATAGATCTACTAGATCTCAGACTGAGTTGGAGTACATAGACTTCATATCGAGTTTCACAGCCTCTTGCCATTTCTTTTTATCAGTGTCTTCCATTACCCACTTGTAAGTCAATGGATCATTAATATTACCATCAGTGATAACAACTATTGCTTTACTCTCATTGCAGTGGCAGATAGGTAATCTAATCACTCTCCGGCTACGACGAGGTGATAAATGGCTCTGATCTTGAGAGGTGGTCTCTTCTCTTTGTCATACAACAACATTTGTTGGTAGAAGACTAATCTCATCAGTCAATAACTCACATAGAACTATTTTGTTTTGGGTTTATAGTTGGTCTTATTTTTGTTCTCAATAAATGTAGCATTTGGTGATACAAATACTTTGTAATCTTGAGGAATATAAATAGACCTTCACTTCTCCTATTAGGATATCATACAAATATGCATACATCAAAACATGGTTTGTATTTCATATCCCAAAATGATGTGGGTAGTGACGAGTAATTTAACATTGATCTCATCATGTCAAATATAGTCTGATTATCGTTTCTGCAACACTATTTTGTTGCAGTATACCAGATGAAGTGAGCAGTAATAAGATTCTTTGCTCAACTAAGTGATCCTGAATTCAGAATCCAAGTATTCACCCCCTTGATCATATTGAAGAGTCTTAATTGACTTGTCTAATTGTTTTTAACTTTGGCTTGGAATTATTTAAACTTTCCAAAAGTTTCAGATTTCTTCTGCGTCAATTATGCATATTCATATCTGGAATAATCATCAATACAAGTGATGAAATATTCGTAACCACCTCTTGCTTGTGAACTCAAAGGCTCACAGACATTAGAATGTAATAATTCAAGAAGTATTTTATCTCTTTCACCTTTGGCCGAAAATGGCCTCCTAGCCATTTTACCTTTCAGACATGATTCACAGAGAGATAGAAAACCAACTTTTAATTCTCTTAAAGGAACATTCTTTATTAGTCTTTCAATTCTATTTAAGTTAAAATAAGCAAGTCTTAGATGCCATAAATATGTGTCATCTTTATGAGAACTCTTTTGTCATCCAAGAATGGGTTTATCAACTTTGAACAATTCAATAACCAGTAGTGTATTAAATATGGATCTAATGGAATTAAGTCCATCAACCATATATCTAGAACAAATGTTTAAACCATTTCTAAAAATAATAACCATTATTATTATAAGAAACTTTAAACAATTATTCACTTAGACCATCAAATTTCTAATGAAGTCTAAATTAAATAAACATTGTTCAAAACAATTAATTTTAATTTTCAAAATGCAGTCTTACTGCTCCCACTACTATTGCTAAAACCTTGGCATAATTTCCTACACTCATCGTAAACCCCATTGGCAAGCGGCCATTATTCATAAATATCTTGATTCATTTTTTTTTTTTTTCTAATATGAAAAAAATCAGCTTTCGTAAGACTTAGGTGATATCAAGTCAAAAACTTATATTAGAAAGTTATACTATGAAAAATTTAATACTTTGTTCATTAAAATTTAATACTTTGTTCATTATAGTATGATCTCATTTACCATTATGTATTATAATGAACAAAGTATTAAATTTTTCAACCTTATCAAAACGCAATCTTACAACATTTATATTCAACAAATAAAGAAATGATGTGTTGTACACTCAAACACTACTACAAAAAATAGATTACACGACGGAGATTACACGACGGTTCCTTGGAACCGTCGTGTAAAGTAGATTTTACACGACGGTCCCAAGGAACCGTCGTGTAAAGGCGCACTTTACACGACGGTTCCGGGGGACCGTCGTGTAATCCGCCCCTCGAAGGAGGATTACACGACGGTCCCGGGGGACCGTCGTGTAATCCCTCCCTCGGGGGGACATTACACGACGGTCCCGGGGGGACCGTCGTGTAATCCGCCCCTCGGGGGGGACATTACACGACGGTCCCGGGGGACCGTCGTGTAATCCACCCCTCGAAGGAGGATTACACGACGGTCCCCCAAGGAGGATTACACGACGGTCCCGGGGGACCGTCGTGTAATCCGCCCCTCGAAGGAGGATTACACGACGGTCCCGGGGGACCGTCGTGTAATCCCTCCCTCGGGGGGACATTACACGACGGTCCCCCGGGACCGTCGTGTAATCCCCGGTATTACACGACGGTTCTAAATAGACCGTCGTGTAATCTTCTAAAAATTTTGAAAATTTTCAAATTTAATTTTTCGAAATCCACGCGCCAAAACCTATAACTTAAATACAATTTCCTCCTCGTTTCTCTTCATTTCCGCATGAATTTATTAAGTTCTCTCTTCACACTCTCTAAATTTCTCAAGTACCCACATCCTTCACCAACCAGTTGCCACCACTCTTTTAGAATCCGGTCAAGCCGCCGTTGCCTCCCTCTTCATGTGGCCGTGCATATTCTTTTTAAAAGAAAAGCAAGGTGACTTCGTATATAAACTAAAACACATTTGCTCTCTTGTATTGTTGTTTTCCATTAAATATCCATTTTTGAACATGAATGTTTTTGTTTTTAATGTTGCTCTTTGTAGATGATTGGTTTTGGCACTTTTCACACATTTTATAACAAAAATTTTTTGCGCCCACAATATACTCGATGAAATGCCTGAATGAGTTTTTTTTTTTATTTAATCTTAATTATATACATCTTAATTAGTTTGAACTTTATCAATTTGCTAGGGCCCTAACGGATCGGAAGATTATGACCGGAGAAGGGATTAGAAGAAGGAGACGAGACTGTAAAACAAAAATCTCGAACCGTCCTTGTCCTCTCCAAGAGGGAAGTGTTGAATGTGGTTATTTTATTTTAGGTTTTATGAGGGACATAGTGTTGAATGGAATTGATGTACTTGAAAGTAAAGAATTTTTTACTTCTGAGGATTTGAATTTGATTAGGGGAGAATGGGCTAGCCATGTAATGCAATTTATTAATTATGATATGTGAACTTGTAATGTAAAAATTGGTATGTAATTTTACTTTGATCATTGAAGTTACCATCTTGGATCGTGTATTGGATAACATACAGGTTAGGTCAGCCGTGAGAAATCACCAAAAAACCATAAATTTTTTTTTTTAATAAAAGAGACATTACACGACGGTTCGGCCAAGTACCGTCGTGTAATGTCCGCATTACACGACGGTTCAGCCAAGTACCGTCGTGTAATGTCCGCATTACACGACGGTTCGGACAAGATCTGTCGTGTAATGTCCGCATTACACGACGGTTCGGCCAAGGACCGTCGTGTAATGTCCGCATTACACGACGGTTCGGCCAAGTACCGTCGTGTAATGCGGACATTACACGACGGTTCGGACAAGACCCGTCGTGTAATGTCCGCATTACACGACGGTTCGGCCAAGTACCGTCGTGTAATGTCTCTATATTACTTGTATATACTACGGTGTACCTTGTTTTAACGACGGTTTTTAACCGTCGTGTAACATTGAGATACCACGACAGTTCAATAACCGTCGTGTTATCTTCCACGACACTGGATTACACGACGGTTGGGTAACCGTCGTGTAAACTTTACACGACGGTAAAAAAACCGTCGTGTAATCTATCTTTTGTAGTAGTGAAAAGAAAAATTTCTTGAATCGTTGGTATGGCAAGAAAAAAGCTTATGAACATTTGTAATCATCTAGAACTGAACGAACTAAAAAGATTGGAGAACTTACATAGACATAATATGAAGGCAAAAACCAAAGTCAAAATTATTATTATTTTGCCTTATAAGTATACTTGCTATATCTATATTCTTACAACTTATCACACATCGTATATAATTAATAAATCATAAAAATTGACACAGTATATCATGCCATATAATCTTCATGACACATAAAAAAAAATGCACATAAATAAGTCATAGTAAAATCGCATCTATTAAGAAATCGTTAAAATAAGTCAAGATGCATAATTTTGACATGAACCTCTCGAGCACATCGATCCCTTGTGGCCGTTACTAAGTAAAATGTTAATAAACTTTAGTATAAATCATAAATAATCAACTCAAGCATTAAATACGAATAACATCCGTTAAAGAAAACAACAGGCGTTACATAGTTTTATTTATTTATTTATTTATAGAACAAGACTTTACATTAGAATATGATATTAGACATACTCAAGTTTAGTTAAGTTAAGACTAAGACTAAAACAAGATAAGTAGGGTGTTGTACTAACCTTCGAATTACGGGAGGATTATGTTATGTACTGGTTTAAATGTCTAGATTGATTCTCAGAATTGTAAAGAACCTTGCAAACCCTAATTTTTTGTGGAATATACGCATCTAGTATGTACACATTGGGGCCTACAAATAATAAAGATGATAAGTTTATAAGGGAAAATAAGATATCCATAATTGAATATAATTGGACCATGTCTTAATTCCATAATTGAATCATGTATCCACACATGTCATTCAGGTTTTTAAGCAATAAGAGATCTATGTTTGTACTTGTTGAGTGAAAGCTCATTAGTTCTAGTCATACTGTAGATAATAAGCAACCTGTAACATAGTACCTGGAGGGCAAATGCGGATGGAGATATTAAGCAAGGAAAGTCAGTGTAGGATACCACTACGCGATACTTTCTAAAAAAATATATATATTTTGAATTATTATAATATTTAGGAACTAAATGTAATCTATACTAGACTTTATTAAAATATATATATATATTTTTTGTGTTAAGTTGTGCAAATGATCATATAAGACAAAGGTTTCTTGATAAGTTATATATAAAAAAAATTATCCTGAAATTTTTAGTAACCAAGTTTAAATATTTATAAGTAATTCCACTAAAAAAAATATTTATAAGTAATTATAAATAAGATTAAATTTAAGCAGTAAAGTAACGGTCTACATTAAAATGCATATGATATTTAACATTTTGAATAATAAATTTTTTAAAGAAGTTTTCAAATGAAAATGAATAAGGAATTTTAAAAATATGGGAATGAATCTTTAATTTTGATTTTATTTGAATATGAAAGAGTGAATTAGCTCTTTCGTTCAAGCTCCAATGGTTGCCACATGGAGGCTCGAATGCCTACCATGTGGGAGTTTTTTTTTTTTTTTTTTTTTTTTTTTTTTTTTTTTTCTTCGTTGTTTATCTATTTCATACACGTGTTATGTAACTAGTAATATTTAAAAAGCAATGTTAGCAAGTCAAGAAAAAGTTCCTCACCTAAACTTATTGAGCTATTTAAATTCAATGCTAATTAATTATCATAATTTTTCTTGGTTCAACACCTAGATATTACAACCATTTGATATATATCGGATAGCTAAAACAACAGTAATAAATGATGGATAGATGTTGAAATAACCATTAAAACGACACCCATCATGAATGATAAAACGAAACACATAACTAAAAAGTCATCATATAAGTTGAAAGTCTTTAATGTGAAGATAAAACTCATGAGCTTCCAAACACAAACACTTTGACCACTAAAAACAGCAATTTCAAACCCGAAAGCTTCATCATCCTCTCCAGCTAAAGACTGATTGATAGATTGTAGGCCTAGCCACAACACTCATGAGAGAAGCCACATGGCTTTCTAACGACTCCCACAACCTGATTCAAACACAAACAGAGTAGAACCAATTATTTATCTATAACGTAAAGTCTCGTGTCCGGTACCGAATAATATCTGTTATACTGACATGAATGTCAACTTTAGTTACTAAGAATGTGAATTCATACAAAAAGAAATGTAAATAAGGGGTATTTCACATTCTGACGTGAATGTAAACTTTTGTTACTAGAGATGTGAATTAATACAGAAGAAAATGTAAATAAGAGAAATTCACATTTGTAAGGTGTTTTTCAACATCCCCATATTTACATTTCCTTCTGTATGATTTCACATTACTAGTAACTAAAGTTCACATTCACGACAGTGCCGGATACTATTCGTTACTTGATAGGCGACCATTCCTTTATTTATACATATATGATATATAAAGATTTTCTACCATCCCTCAGGTAGGATGGTCCGTCAAATGTAACTTTCTTCTATACAGCTTGTTACAGCTAGTTGACTTATATATAAATTCATGTGA
>VYVB01000723.1:0-66687 GCA_009761775.1 Ficus carica | reverse complement strand
ACAAATCCAACTCTATATGTTTATATATCTGAACATGTATAAAAAGCTCAAAATGAGCTACTATTCACCATTTGGATGAAAGTTGCGTTTGGCGAGGCGGGGAGGGGGGGGGAGGGAGGGATAACTTATTTTTGGGTTTTGTTTTCTTTTGTTCCACTGCACACGAAAGGGCGGGGGAGAGAGGGAGAGAGTACTTTTTTAATTTTTATTTTTATTTTATTTTGTCTTCTTTTTGTTCCACTGACTCACGGGAGGGAGGGAGGAGTGGAGTTGAGTTTTTAGTCCTTCAATTTCTTTTTTTTTCTTCTTTGGCCCACTTTTATTTAATTTTTTCATTTTAGTCCTTTTTTGTATTGCTTTATTTTTAATATTTTAGTCATTTTTATCTTTTTTTTTTTTTTCATGCCTCTTTTTTAAACTTTATTTTCAGATACTTTGTTGATTTTTTTTTTAACTTATTGTTGATACCTGTTTTTGTACAAGGCCTAACCTAAGGCTGAATCCCAATACTTATATCCTGTGGTGCAAGTGGGCTTGTTTCGTAGACTGAAGCCATGCTCAGGAAACTTGCATGGGCCGTCGTTTGCTGGGCCATGAGTAATCAAATAGGCCCATTTATTCTTCTCAAAGTTGGTTTTTGATCTCACTTGGGGGATTTCAAATTGGCATGTCAAGATAAATGGGTGATGGAGAAATAATCAAGAAAACCCATCTCTCACCATAAGTAGACTAAAGTATATATATCTACCATAAGCAATAGCCCAAAAAGTCAATCTTTTCTCTATTAAGCCCAAAAGACCCAAAATGTTAGTTTTAGAAGCTTCCTATAGCTAAGTCAGCTACTCCAAAGACCAAGACATTGTTTGACCAATCTCCAAACTAGTTCTTAGTTTGACTCCGGATACCAGATGCTTATCTATATTTGTTATGGCTTCTTGCTTTGATATTTCAAAGATCATGAGCTTCTCAGTCCTAAGCCACCTCCAAAATGGCTCATGATTACCCCTATAAATAGCTCTCTGTTCTCCAGAGTAAGGCACTCAACTCAACTACGACATTCATCCACACTAAACTTCTCAAGGGCAAAAGCACAGCCATCACACAATCGCCTCACGTCAAACAAAGTGTAGGGATCTATATGTGCCATAAGGATAGAAAATCAATTCTAGGGATTTTCTGTAAATATGACATTTTGATAATAATAGAAAGAGGTTATTCATGTTTAATAAGTTGTGTCCTATTTACTTTCATTTGTTGATTGTATGATTATTTTGAGCAAACATAAAATACTCCTAGGTTATTTGTAATATATTAGATTACCATATGTATACGGGGTATACATAGAAGACGTGATAATTTGATAACAGTCCAAATAAATGGTCCGCAATTGATGGAATAAGATTTGGGGATCTTATTCATGATAAGATTGTAAAGATTGTCTACTTCCTTGCAGGGATGACTTGTCTTGACCATCGGATATATTCCGAGTAGAAACTTTAATGTATACCAGCATTTAGTTATGACATTGGATTGAACCTGAGGTGTTAATTGATTCGGTTTAATAATTCCGTTTATAAGAATCAATAATGCTTTGATTATCATCATGCATTTTATCTTAATCCTGAAATGAATACTTGAGTTCGCATCCATGACTTATGCATTTTGATCCTTATAAGTGAGACACTGATAATTAATGGTCAATATACTTATGTTTGGGTGTATGACTTACGGATGGAAAAATCAAGATTCATATATACAGAATCCATAGCTATCTTAATGATAGTAAATGTTATCTACTTAAAGGCATTATTTGGGAATTGAAAGATAATTGTAACGACCCGCCTTATGTAGGCCGTTACCATACTTATCTTACATAAATACTAACACTTATTTAACTAGCGGAAAATATGAAATATATTTTTTTTAACAGCATAAACAATTATAAAGGTAACTAGACCAAAATAATTTTTACAAACATATATACGTACTTATTTGAGTATTAAAGTATTAAACTTAATTTAACATTCAACTGATTAAACTAAATTATAATTTCATATAATTAACACAAAACGCGTAGTGGTTCCATCCCGTAATTTTACAGTTAGCCCAGCCATGCCCCACCGTCTTGCATCAAGTATTGCCAATAGGGATCTTACCTATAGCATAAACGTAAGTTGTGAGCTTTCACTCAGCAAGTACAACTATTTACCCGCAAAACAATATGAAACTTAAACAATGCATGAATTAATTATGCTTCATTATGCTTTCTTAACTTAGCATATTTTAGGGCCCTTACTTATTTTAAGTGTACGTACCGTGGCGCGCAGCCATGGAATGGTTTGGGCGACCAGCCCAATCCAACTCAAACCATGAACTAACCCTGACCTAGTGCAGGTCAGTACAACACGATTTAAAACTGCTTAACATCTTACTTGGAAACATTTTCTTGAAAACAGTTTCTTACTTGAACTTAATCTTACTCTTATCATGTATATTATCATTAGTGAACATACTTCATGATGTCACAATAATAAAACATAACCATATGCATCACATACATAAGTGCATGAATTTTAAAAACATGCAACCAATAAAACAATTAGCCTATGCTGTAGGCGGAGTTGTACTTACTGGTTACACTAGAGCTGGGGTTCGTTGCTTCAACGAAACGCAACAACAGGTTTCTTCCCTGTTTTCAAAAGAACGTAAGATAAGTATCATCCCATCTTACTATAAATTGTTATATTAAATGTTGGTATCCTAACCAACATTTAACATTTACCCTAGTTATATGTCCCCTACTAACATGGCATCCTATTCGGTTACTAAATGTAACCTTAAGGCACCAACCTTAAAAACAATCAAACAATATCTTGTTTGACTTCTTAATACAATCTTGGTTAGTTATACTTAAATAGTATCCTTCTAGGTTACTAAAAGTAACCCTTGGTATAAGCCCTAATCATAATTAGATTAACATGAGTCTTACTATGGTTAACATATTACTTAGCATAATTTACATATTTCTTTTCTTTACAAAAACCATGGTTAATTCTTTTTAAATCATTGTTATAAACTACAATTGATTTATTTTATAAAGATAGAAAAACTGTGACGTTTTGAAAATCGTTCATTGAAAACAGTCCAATAATTTACATAAGCAGTGCATGTGCAGGAATTTCTGCTCATGCTTGGTTTTGAAAATCCTGTGCAGGAATTACCTATTTCCTGCTCAGTGTTTAATATTTAGTTTTATTCAAAAATCTGTTTTGAATTTGAAAAAGTTTCCTTCATGAAAGTTGTAGACCTCATAAAGTCCTGCAACTTTCATTTTTAAATCAAAACCTAATTCTATCATTAACCTGCTCATAATCCTTGTTGAAGCATCCTGGCCGTGCTTAGGGTCTGGGATGGCCAGTCTCGGATTTTCACAAAAACGAAAGCCTTTGGAGCTTATTTTTCAAAATCTGTTCACGCTTCCCCTTAGGAATTTCAATTTTCTACAACTTTGTAGTTTTAAACTTTTTCCAAATTCTTCCTCTAAGGGATTCAAAATTTCATTTTCAGCTTGCTGCCCAGTTTTGTCCGAAAACTGGCAGATTTTCTTTTTATTGTTTGTTACGCAAAATAACGTACACCCTACCTCAAACGGTCGTAACCGTGAGCTTACATCATACATGCAGTGTATTACGCGAGATTTCCATTAACAGACACTTGTTCATTCAATTTATCCATGTAGCACAATTTTTTTTTTTACCAAATTAGGGTTTAAGTTGATTTTTCATTCTAATTCAACATACAACCATATAAACAACAAACAAGTATATCCTAAAGCTTCCTAACATGTGGGGACATATAACAAGCAATTACTAAGCATACACATAATTTAAAGCATAACTTCAAAACATAAGCCAAAACATAGATCTAGCTCACCAAAACATAGATCAAGCTTACCAAAACACTAATCAAGCACATACTAATCTTACTAAGCTATTGCATGAAAATAAGTGAGCTTAAGCTCTTACATAACCAACTTAACATACACTTAAATAAATGAATCAAAACCCAAATAAAAAGCTTAGGGAGGTTTAGAAGAATTACCTTAACACTTAGAAGTAGATCTAAGCTTGAATCACAAACTTCCTCCTTGATTTCTACCTCAAAAAACCAAGCACTCTTCACTCTTTCTTGCTCACTAAGTTTCAGATTTTTAGGGGGGGGGGGAAGGGGGGGGGGGGGGGGGGAGAGACTAGTTTGTGAACCAAAGAAAGTGATGTGTCCAAAGGTGAACCAAGGCAAAACCCCACCACCCTATTTATAGGCAAATTTTAATTTAATTTCCTAGAATTATTTTTATTGCTTAAGTTGCATTTAAGTCCTCAATAGCTAACATATGTGCCCCCCTAGAGTCCATGAGGTGGCCGGCCACTTGGTGTGGCTTGTTGGCCAATTTTCAACCTTGTTCATGCTTAAAACTTACTTTCCATATTTTCTAAAAATCCATTAATTCAATTAATCATCACATAGTGAGGTGTCCTAAATTAAAGTTCCATTTGGCTTTCTTCCACAAATGCAGTCTATTTCATACTAATACAGATTTTACAAATACTGTTTTTACCAATAACAGTATTGTTGTACTGAACTGCAGTCCAGAATTTATCTGCACTTAACCGAACTGCATAAAAATTTCTCTTAGAACTAAAACCACTTGGTTCTTAATACTCTAAATATTGTGCTTGATTTTCTACAATAATCCCAAACCTAATTTGGCTTCGTTATCCGTAATAATAATTTTTCACAGTATAATTTTATACTGTTTAAAAACTATAATATTTTCTCAAACGTACCTTGGATTATTCTGATCAAACTTTGACCGGAATAAAAATCATACATAAACCTTAATTCTGATAAATCATATCAGGCATTTCATATAAACATACATAATACAACTTTTGATTCCTTAAAAAGGAAATCGTAAATTTGTAAAAAGGTGGTTATTACAATAATATTACGAGATCTTGGCCATCAGTTTACTTTGTGTTCTCTGATGATTTACCGATTGTATGGCTTTATAATTGGTGGTTCTTTCAATGGAGAATAATTGAACTTTAATTTAAAATGATTGAAAAGAAAAAACGGAAAAAAAATCATTAATTCAATCATGGATAACATATAGGGATTAAGCAAGCGATGAATAAATCATGGAAGAAGCACTGCGTTAAAGAGCTTTTGTAATGCAATATGTAAATTGGAGTTCAGCTTCAGACTTTTAGTGAAATAGTCCTAAAGTTGATAATTGATGAATAATTAATCCGGGCTTAATTTTTCACAATTATAGGAGCCTCTTTACATATTTTCATCGGGTCCCTCTACTAGCTTATATAGTTCCACGAAGCGTCTCAAGATTTGTTCCTAATGAGACTGGTAAATTAAATGGGAATTTAACAATGTCTATTAAGACATGGTACTCTCTAACATGCAATCCCCGAAAAGGATTAAACATGTGAAATTAATGTAGACAAATAATGTGATTTGTCAACATATGATTGGTTGTAAATAAAATAATTATTTGTTAATTATTTTGGTTAAATGAATTTCAGAAATAAAATTGTGTTTGAATTATTTAATTTTTGAAAACAAAATTTTTCTTTCATTATTAATAGTCCACGGTTTTTTAATGGATGGCGGGAAAAAGATTTTTTTTTCAAAATTATGTAAATATATTCCAAATATTAAATTATTAATTGATTTAAATAATAGAGCTTATTTGATAGATTTTCTTTTCTTAAAGAATGGTACATATTTTGTAGTGGAAAGGAAATCTAAAATATTCCATTTATTGAAATTAATTAAATATGGATAATGTTTATTGAAAATATTTATTTAAATTCAAATAAGATAATCTTATTTAAATTCAAAGGTTTAAAAGGAGTTTGAATCTAGATATGATTAGGACTTTTTGACTAGTCTAGATTCTTGATTTAAATTTGAACCACTGATCAACCTCCACATTTTGTGGAGAACGAATTTGACTCTCCTAGAAAAAAGGGGACGAATTTTTGGGAGTCCCTCCCCTAGCAAAAAACCGTCCATTAGATTTAAAGTACCTAACCCAAAATTTGAATAATCCTTTGGTTCAAAAGATTATCCAGAAAAATAATTATTAATTATTTTTCATGAAGGAGATATTTTTAAAAAAGGATTGGAGTATTATATAAAGGCTAGGGGTTCTTGAAAAAAATCAATCCATCATCTTATACTCATAGTAGACGGTTTTGGGAGAGAGAGAAAACACAAAAAACTAGGTTTTTGTGCTTAAGAAATTCATCCTTCTTGGGTGTGAGAAAAAGAGAAAATTTTTTATTGAATCAAAATTGTGAGGAAGGTTAAGCTGAGTGATATTTTTTATAAAAGGTTAGCTGGTTCTTGTTTTGTAGTTTTGAAGAACGAACCCGAATCAAATTCTCAACGAGGTACATCGGGATTGAGAAGGTGGGATCTAGACTTTGGAAGAATTACCAGTTGCTTGGATTCATAGCACATGTGCCCATACACACTCTGAGAAGTGGAGACTTGAGAATAGTAGAGAAGACACGTTGGTCGATGCTCTAGCAATTTCGGAATCCGAGAAATAAGGTACGTTTGATCATATATTTAATTTATTGTTATATTTATCAAGAGCTTCTTTTTTGAATCGGCATAAAAATTTTAATACTTCCGCTGCGCTGTAACTCTGATATCGAATCTGTTTTTTCCAACACAAAGCTCTTTCTCTCCATCAGAAAACTACTCAGAAATCCGTCTCTTGTTAGAATCTCCATTACGTTCTTCAAGTTCTTCATTTCTAGAATATTTTTCAAAATTTACCTAAGTTCTTATCTGGCAGCAACCCG
Source organism: Ficus carica (assembly GCA_009761775.1). Taxonomy (NCBI): domain Eukaryota; kingdom Viridiplantae; phylum Streptophyta; class Magnoliopsida; order Rosales; family Moraceae; genus Ficus; species Ficus carica. The sequence goes on along the minus strand of VYVB01000723.1, from coordinate 59,794 downwards.
TGTTTGTCTTCGGAGTGATTCTAAGCCCTATCCATAAACATTCCAGAGATAGTAAAAAATCTCCGGCTTACCTTGTCCAAATTTCCATCAACTATTTTATTACTCCTCCCACCTTTCTTCGATCTCATGACTAGTTTCTTTTAGTCGATTCTCTTATGTTTGCTTGCAAATTCTTTTCAGTGATTTGGCAGCAAAGGATGTCCTGGGTGTCATCCTCCTTTGATTTCCTCCAAGCCTAATCTGTATCAAATCATGATGGAGGCCCTACCTTAGTATTTTGCTCCAACTCTTTAACATCTCTAGCCACGTTGGAGCCATCACCAGCCAGCCATAAATAGCCATATTGACACCTCTGACATGTCACCCATCAGATTTACAGGGCCCCAATTTATATATATTCTTTCTATTTAGATAATATTTTCTCAAATATGCCTAATCATGTGCATTGCACATATTTTTAAACTAATAATAAAAGAAATACAAGTCCCATCAGAGCTGAATATATGATTAATCAAATTATCTTAAATTGATTAAGAGTTAACTAGATCTTTGGTAAGTATTGTCAAACAAGGTCCAAATATTAGATTTAAATAAGAGAAAGTTAATCCTACCTAAATTATCTTGCTGTTTTTAAATCTCACGTTGCACTTATCTCAATTTTCTTAAGACCCACATACTAACATCACTTTCGGGTGGTGAATGATGTTTGCACGAACATCGGGGGTAAGAATAAGGCCAAATTGCCAGACATATAGAATAAGAAAAAGATCTCTTCCAACGGGGAAAAAAATAAGATAAAAGAAAATAAGAAAAAAGAAAAAGATCACTTCATAGTACAATAATCCCTAAAGCATTTGCATTTTTGAAAATACTAAGTTTTATCCTAACTAATTAACTTATATTTAATACAATTTAAAGCAATATTAAACTAAACAATTAAATAAAGTCAAATCTTAAAACTTAAAAATTTCTCCTATTAATAAAAATATTTCTTTGATCATTTTCATATTTTGTTGTTTAATTTTTTTAGTTAATTCACAATTATTTAAGATAGATTTAAAAGATAATCTTGAAATTTTCAAGATTATTTTATGACTGATTTAAAAAAAAAAAAAAAAAGGTGAATTAGGTAATTGTATAAGTAAAGAGGGAATATTTAGACTAAATAAATTTATTTTCTTATCATCTTTAACCTTTTTCAAGAGCACTCACCTCTCTTTTTCTTTCAAAGTTCAGTGACCAAATTCCCAACCCCTTTTCACGTATGCACTAACGTGTTTTCTTTTCACATTAAAGATCTTATGTTCTTTTTTTCTTTACTTTTATTATTATTATTATTATTATTATCATTTTTTCTAATTTAGTTTCTTTAAGAGAGAAAGAGAGGGAGAGGGAGAGGGAGAGGGAAACTGAGAGAAAGAGAGAGAGAGAGAGTACTTTGCTTTTATTTTTATTTATGGTTTTGTCTTCTTTTGTTCCAATGACACACGGTATTTGCACAAATGTCGATGGCAAGCATTGAAGTTTGGAAGGTAAGTTGTCGCCTTTGAATAAAGCCAAATTGACAGCAGATATAGCATAAGAAAATGATATCTTCCAAGAAAGAAAAATAATATTTTAACGTCCACTTGCCTTTAGTCATGCATGTGAACCACCCGTTTTTCTGATTACCTATCCCTTTTTTATAGAGCACTCACTCACTACTCTTTTTTCTTTTCACATTTGCACTACTGTGTTCATTTGTCTGATAATTATTGAAGATCTGAATGACCATCATCCTCAGATAAAAAAAAAGAAAAAGAAAAAACAGATTGAAGATGCCTGATAATTAGAAAAACAACTTGATCTGCAGGTCAGTTACGTACTCGACTCTTGCTCCTTCTCATTTTAGTTTATACAACTCAATTGGTCAATTTATGTTGTTGGAATGAATGGTTGTTGAATTTAACATGAGAAGTTGTTTCTTTTGGTCAATCATCAACTGCTCAACAGATTCTTTCAGTAAGAAGAACCGAAATCAATTTTGACGTCTAATCTAATCTATAATGTAAAATGATATATAGTCATTTGTTTATCATCATTTTGCTTAGCATGAAACTAATTCTTTACCCTGGATCTCAATTCTCAAAGAAAAAGAAGGGATCTTGATTCTTAGAGAAAAAGAAGGTAGCATTTTGCAAGCACGTTACCATTGCTTTTTCTCTTTAATTTGTTCATCTCTGTGCTACAGCCCTTTTTTGTTAGAGTCGGAGTCTCCGATTGAAGAGCTAAGAATCAATTAGACGTTGAGGTATGCTACAATTTCCATCTAAGTCAAGATCATATTCGGCTTTTCAATATTCAAACTTTAATTTGATTTGTTTAGTTGAATCTAAAATACCTAATTTGACAGTACTAATTAAGTTGTTGTATGTTGTAGTAGATAATTTTTTGATAACTCATTAGTTCTATATATATGTGGTTTTCAGCAAAGAAGAAGGCAACATTTCACAAGCACGTAACTGTTGTTTTCACTTCTTTGCTTCACTTCTGTGCTACGGCCCTTTTTTGTTATAGTCGAAGTCTACGATCGAAAAACTAAGAGTCAATTAGACGTTGAGGTATGCTACAATCCATCCGAGTCAAGATCATACTCAACTTCTCAGTATTCAAACTTTAATTTGATTTGTTTAGTTGAATCAGAAATGCCAAATTTGACAGTATTAATTAAGTTGTCGTATGTTGTAGTGGATAATTCTTTGATAACTCATTAGTTATATATATGTGTGGTTCTCAAAGACAAAGAACGCAGCATTATGCAAGCACGTAACTGTTGTTTTCTCTTCTTTGCTTCACTTCTGTGCTACGGCCCCTTTTTTGTTATAGTCGAAGTCTCCGATCGAAGAACTAAGAATCAATTAGACGTTGAGGTATGCTACAATCCATCCGAGTCAAGATCATACTCAACTTCTCGGTATTCAAACTTTTATTTGATTTGTTTAGTTGAATCTGAAATACCTAATTTGACAGTATTAATTAAGTTTTTATATGTCGTAGTACACAAACCTTTGATAGCTCATTAGTTCTATATATGTGGTTATATTTATCCATGTACACATAGTAGATTGCATAAGTTTTATTTTTATCCGCTGAATTTTAGTGTTCTTATAACTTTGCTCACCAAATTTTGAAAACGGGTACTTATTCTCCTCAAACTTTGAAATATCAGCAAGAGAATCCCTCAGACTTCAAACCAAAAAGTCCAAATAAAAAAGGGGCTTAGGAACTAAAATACCCAAAAAAGCCCACAACACCAGAAGGGATAAAAGACAAAACAAAATAAACACAAAGGCAATATACCAAAATCTGACAATGACTAGTGCATATTTGTTTTAAAATTTAAGTTACAACAACAGAGCGAAGAAAAATTAAAGTAACTTGGGTTTTTATAATAATTAATATATCAATTTAAATTATCATTATTATATTTAAACTAGTGTCATGTTAGTCTTTGGAGGATGAAGTATGACATAACGAGTGTTTTCTGTAGCAATTTAAAGTTTGAGAGGTGTAAGTTGAATACCATTTTTCAATTTTCATGCATAGTTATAAATGAACTAAAGTTTAGGGGAGCAAATATAAAGTGTTTCCAAGTCTTACATAACTAAAATATGACAGAAAGGATGTTTTTGCTAATGTTTAAAATTAGGGGGACATTCTTACTAATAGTTCAAAATTCAAAGGGTAAAAGCACAAGATTTCAAAGTTTGGGGGCAAACAAGAGCACCAAGTTCAAGGGAAAAACAATAAATATTCATCTCTGTGTTTGTGTTTGTGTTCGTATATGTTGTTATAATACTTCATCAAGCCCAAAGTTAAATACACTTGGTTAATTTATGGTCTTGTTATATTAGAGAAAATTTATGTTAGTTTTGTACGTAAACGATATGGTCATGTGCTTATAAATTATTTTCTTACCATGAAACAGATTCTTTATACCTCGTATCTCAACTATATCAGAGAGTAAAGGCAGCATTTTACAAGCAAATTACTGTTATTTCTCTGTTTGCTTAAGTTTTGTGCTCGGGCTCTGTTCTGTTATAGTCAAAGTCTTCGATCGAAGAACTAGGAATCAATTAGGAGTTCAGGTATGTTACATTTTCCATCTTTCCTAGATTATTTTCAGCTTTTCAATAATCATATTTAAAATAATATTTAAGATAGATCGGAAAAGGTAATCTTGATATTTTCATGGATATTTTATGACTGGTTTTAGAAATACACGTATGTTTTAGACATTTGCACGTAAGAAGGGAAACATGACATTTAGACTAAACACTCCTTTGACACCCACAAGGATGGATGGGGTGGCAAAGGAGTGTGGCGCTTTCCTAATACTGTAGAAAAGAGTTCCCCCTTTCTATTTGAAGCTGCTCATTCCTTGCTTGCTTCGAATGCAACATAGGCGCTTCGGTGTCAATTGGAAGAGAAATCCCCAAAACAAAATTCCATCAATAAATAATAAATGATGAACCCCATTATACAGAAAATAGGACAGGGCTAAGGGTGCTCGTAAAAACTTTCGATTTGTTATTAGCTAATCCAATCATATTGGAGAGGGTCCACCTATGTTCGATCCCCATAGAACTCTCATAAGACCTCTACTCCAGCTTTGGCTGTGGATGTATTGGGTTAGTGATATTCTGGATAAGGTCTGGGTTGACGACAGTAAAAGACTAGATTAGAGGCATGTCTCTTCCTTCCTATTCTTAAGAAAGTTAATCCCATCTATGAAGTTAAAAATTGGGTAATGAGGGGGCCATGTAACGACCCGCCTAGCACAGGCCGTTACCATACATACATACATGTCGTACTTACTTACTTAACGTAAACAGCGGAAATTTTTTTTTATACGGTGTACTTACACACGCACATACATACGTAAGTATAACGGATACTTAATAAAGTCGTTTGGGCGTAAAATGAAACTTATAAAATAATTACATAAAATATCAAAACGCGTAGCGGCTTTATTTCCCACATTTCACAGTCCGCCAGTCCACGCTCCTCCATCTTGTATCAACAGTTGCTGACAGGTTGCTTACCTACAGCATAGACGTAAGACAGTGAACTTTCGCTCAGCAAGTATAACTACTACATACCGCGACACAACACAAACCTATTCTACATACATATCACAAATAACATAACTTAATCATAACATAACATAGCTTTTTATACATATGCATGAGCCATTTATGCTTCATTATGCTTTTTTATTTATTCATAATTTACTTTCTTAGCTTATCTAAGCATATGGGCCCCATAACATAAGTGTCCGTACCGGGCATGCAACTATGGAGTGGTTGGGGCGGCCAGTCCATTTCCAACTCAAACCATAATCTAATAACGCGGGTCGGTACGACACAGGCAAGCTCGCTTGCCATCATAACTTTCATCGTCTCACATCTTAATCTTATTCTTGTTAATTGGTGAACATGCTTCGTGATGTCTCACATAATTAAATCATAATCATGCCTTAGTCATACCTTAGTCTTAACATAGCTTATGTCTTAGCATACTTCATAGCATCTAATTATAGCATACATTCATATTCATAGCATATAGCATAGCATACTTCGTATCATTATAGCGCATTGCATACCATAGCATATATCATAGCATATTCCATAACATTTCCTAATACATAACATTTCCTAGTACGTAGCATATTTCATAACATTTGTCATCATACTTAAGCAAGTAAACACAACAAAGCCTATGCTGTAGGCGGAGTTGTACTTACCTTATTTGCGTTTGCTGTGTTCGATGTCGAGCTGAATCCTATTAGGACACTATTGCGTTCTACCTTCTGTTTTCATATAAAAGTAAGGGTTAGAAATGTTGGTAATATAACCAACACTCTTATATAACTTTAGTTATATATATATCCCTTACTTAATTTCACATTATCCTACTTGGTTACATTAAGTAACCCTAGGGTTTAAACCTAACCCTAATCGGATTATTTTAACTTAGGTTCCAAAATTCCATTTTTTTAGAAAACCTCATATTTATGTATAAAAATCCTTTGTTAAATCTTGAAAATTTTGAAATCATAAAATAAGATTGGTAAAAAATTATTGACTATTGGAAACTACCCTTAAAACAGCTTCACATTGCCAATTTATCAGTGTATGTGCAGAATTACCTTTTTCTGCATTGTTTCCAGAAATCCTGTACAGGAATTCCCTATTTCCTGTACAGTTTTTGAAATCCAATTCCATTTAAAAATAAAAGCTGATTCTGAAAAAGTTTTCTTTACGAAAGTTTTAGCTATCGAAAAACCCTACAACTTTCATGTTTTGAGAAAAACCCAGTTCGGTTTTTAACATGTTAAAATTCCCTATTGAACCAACCTGGCCGTGCATGGATCCTGGACACGGTCAGGCTCGGGTTTCAGTGAAAACCGAGGCCATTGGAGCCTTATTTTATAAAACCGTCTATGTTGTCCCCTAGGAAAAACCCTACTCTACCACTTTAATGTTTTAAGTTTTTCCCAATTCGGCCTCTAAAGGCCTCAAAATCTGCTTTTCTAGAAACTGGCTATTTTCTACCCGAAATGGCAGTTTTTGGTTTTAAATTCGTTTTACGTCCTAATACGTGCACTCTACCTCAACCGACCGCATCGGGAGCCTAAAAATAGTCATGCAACGTTTTTTTTCTAACGTAAACTTTCTTTAAACACATTACCAATCAAGCCCATACAATCAAAATTAGCAACATACACAAGCATAGAAAAATCCTAGCAACAAAGCAAACACCTAACATGCAACATTTGAACCACCAATCCAAAAACCCTAATTAATCAAGCACAAACTCTAAAATTCCTAACTAGGGCAGAAATTGAAAGTGAGCTTATGCTCATTACAAACCATACTTGAAATACATTTAAATTTCTCAATTGAAATTTAAATGAAGAGCTTAGGGTATTTAGGAATTATACCTCACTTTAGATCAAAATTTGGCTTGGCTTTTTCCTTCCCCTTTTCCTTCACCAACAGCCGGCCACTGGGGTTAATTTGTTCCAAAAATTTTTCAGCTCCCCTTGCTTCAATACCCGGCCACCACAAGCTTCAAAACCCGGCCACCACAAGCTTTTCTCTTCCTTTTTTCCTTTCTTCCCACAACCGGCCTCTTGGCCTCCAATGGTTACCAAATTTTTTTCCAACTTTTTCGTGTGCTCCCACACAAAACCGACCACTCTCCTATGGTTTTTCACTCTTGGATTTGACTAGAATTTCCTTCCCTCTTGGCCTCTCAAGTTCGGTTTTGGTGAGGAAAAATTTGGGCAAAGTTTGGCTAGGATTTTGAATTTCTTGGATTATGGCTTCACCTATTTATAGGTGATGGTGGACTTTTTGAATTTGCAAAATGGTCCTCAAAAAATTTTCTATTTGCTCAAGTCCCCCCATGAGTTGGCCGGCACCCAAGCTCTAGAACCACCCAAAAATACTTTCCATTTTTTCTTTAAATCAAAAATGATGTCATTATTCAAAAGTAAGATGATGCAAGCCTCCTAAGGCTTGTTTGCCTCTTTTTCTTATTGTACAGTCCATTTTTAAGTTACCACAGATATTTTCAATACTGGATTCACTTATACACAGTATTGTTATACTGAACTACAGTCCAAAATTCATCTGTGTAAAAATGAACTGTATAAAAATTTTCTCCGAACTTGAAGCCACTTGGCCCTTGATACCCTACTTAATGTGCTTGATTTTTATATGGGGGTTTTGAATTATAAACATACTATCTTATCCGTAAAAATGGTTTTACACAGTATAATTTCTATACTGCTAATTATTTTACCGTACCGTCTTTTCTTTGACTTTTCGGGTCAACCATTGAATTTCTTGTCAACCATTGACTTTCTTGTCAACCATTGACTTTCCTGTCAAGATTTGACTCCCTTAGTCAATAGTTGACTTTTTGATCAACCGTCGACGTTTTTGGTCAAACTTTGACCAACAAAAATTGTAGCAATTTTTACTCCTTTTTACTTAAAAGATCATATGCTTGACTAAGCAATCATTTTTGAGTCTCATAAAACCATAAGAACTCACAAATCATCATAAAAATCCTTAACCGGGCTTTTCATAAATACCTTCATGATACGAACAAATTTATTAAAATATAAGAAATCGTAATGCTGTAAAAACTAGTCATTACAGGCCATCACCCGAGTTTTTTTTTTCCTACCAAAAACATAAAGGATGTTTTGGTATTCTTCCTTTCTTGATATTACAATGCCCGCTGGCCTTTAATCATGAGCAATTCCTTTTCTTATTATCTTTCACGTTTTTCAAGAGCACTCACTGCTCTCTTTGGATCATGATTCAAAGGCACTACTGTGTCCCGTATGATCATTCGCTGTAGGGGAAAAAAAAAAAGATTGAAGATCTAAGAATTTGAAAACGACTGACTTTGAATCATGTTTAAATGTGTAATATTAAACTATTATTTTTACAAAAGAATAACTTCTGAAATGATATTTGAATAAATATTAAAAACAATCATTTAAAAAGAAAAACGATTTTCTAACAAATCTAATACAATTTCAGCATATTTTAGAGAGTATATAGATTTGAATTTTTCCCTTTCTTCATCATAAACATATTGAAAAACAATCATCTTAGTCAAAAATGAAAATGAAGTTATGGATTTTAAAGTGTGAAATACAAGGGAGAAACTTTTGGATATGAAAATATTAAAATGCAAAACACGTTCAAAATGAAAATAAAACGAGTCATTCAACTAGAGGAGGAAATTTTAGGAACGAGCCCCATTCTTATTTTCATTTAAAATGAAAATGAAATCTTACCTCAAGAAACAATAAAGGGAAGTGGATATACCAAGCAAATAGGTCCTATTTCTGTACTAAGTTTTGTGAAACAAGGTCTAAGATTTTCTACCCATGTAACAACTTCCACGCAATTACTAATTGGAAGAGAACTCGTGAAGTGTGTGTTTGTGTTTGCCTGTGTAAAAAAAAAAAAAAAGAAGACTTTCTACCCACGTTGCCAATATTACTTTGGGGTGTCCAATGATATTTGCACAAATATTGATGGAAAGCAGTGAAGATTCAAAGGAGCTTTACTGCCTTTGAGGGCCACGTTTGGAGGAGATATTGGAGATATAGTTTTGAAAATATTTGAATTATTGGAGTTTTGAAAATGTGTATTTGATTGAAAAAACTGTTTAAAATAAAAAAATTGTGTTGAAAAAGAAAATATTAATATATGAATCTTGATTCGTTTATCTCGAAATTTTATGCAATTAAAAAAAAATCTCATTTGGACTTGAAAAATCAAAATTATAGACTTTTAAAATTTGTTTTTACTGTAGACAGTTAAAAATTTGAATAATGAAAAGAAGTTGAGTTGAGGAAAAAGACGACAAAATATATATATATATATATATTTTATATATATATATTTTTTTTTTAAATTAAATGTCAAACATCCCCAAACGGACCTTGAGTAAGACCAAATTACCAACAAATATACACTAGAATACGAAAAAATATATACATCTTCACAGCACAAAATTCCCTGATATTAAAATGTCTACTTGCATTTAATTATGCATCTGAACAATTCCTTTTCTTATTGCCTTTCACCTTTTCTCAAGACACTTCCTACTCTTTTCCTTCCCCTCTCCTTGTTCATACTACATGAGGTGATTACACGGCAGGAGAGAATCAATATGAATTTAATTTCATTTATCTTAAAATTCTATACAATTAAAAAATTATATGAATATTTAGACTTAAAATAATAAAGTTATGGATTTTTAAAATTGAGTTTATTATAAATATTTTAAAGATGTGAAATATAGAAATATATTGTGCCCCATGGCAGGATGATAGATTTGTTCCGCGGTCTCGAGGACGGACGGGTGAGTTTGTGCTTTTGGGAGGAGAGTTTTCGTATGGACGTTGGGATGGGGATTTGGGATCTCCATCGACCCCAGGAACATATTGCCGAATTTTTGCTTAAAGTCAAAGATGTCAGAGAAAAAAGATTATTAATTTTTCTCTTATTGGGCTATAATCAAGTATTGTAAAGACCATAATAGGACCTCTAGAACCTAGTTGAGATTCAAGATGGAGTTTGTCAACAGTTTGTTAAGAAAAATATTCCCTGCTTCACATTTTCTTTTCTTCTTCCATTTAGTGCCTAAATATGGAAACTCACAGGCAATTCTAACAAATTTATAGATGAGAAAACCACTTCTCTTCTATCAAGAGAGTGAATACAAAAGATTTTGTAACTCTTGTAACAATCACCATATTAATTGCACTATTCGGACATTTTCGTTGTAATGAATAATTAGATCTTTTAGAAGATTATTCGGACAGTTTCGTTGTGTTAATCTAATGATTCCGTCAAAGAAATTAGACTTTAAATGGTATATATAAACTTTGGCGATATATATATATATATGTATATATTAACATAAATTTGTTCTAATTGTTTTATCTTAGTGATTGGACCCTCTATCTAACATACTAATTTGCTTATTTGCAAAATTATTATATAGCCATTTGTTTATCACTAAATTGGTTAGAATGAAACTAATTCTTTACCCTGGATCTCAATTATCAGATAAAAAGAGGCAGCATTTCCCAAGCAATTGTTACTGTTTTTCCTCTTTTGCTTCACTTCTTCTGTGCTCGGCCCTTTTCTGTTAAAGTTGAAGTCTCCAATCGAAGAACTAAGAATCAATTAGACATCAAGGTATATTACAATTTCCAGTCAAGATCAAATTCAGCTTTTCAATATTCAAAGTGATTTGTTTAGTTAAATTTTGAATGCGTAATTTCACAGTATTGTTAAGTAGTTTTATGTTGAAGTAGTAGATGATCATTTAAAAACTCATTAGTTCTATATATATGAATATATTTATTAGTGTATAAAAAAAAATAAATAAATAAAAAAAAAATTCTGCCTGAACTTTAGTGCTCGGGGAAATGCATAAAAAACAAAACTCAGTTTGAAAATAACACAAAAATGTCCTTACATATATTTATTAAAATTTAGTATAAAATATTCAAAAAAATCAATACAAATACATGCAAAAACAGATTTTTAAGGTTGTTTTTCTAATGATAAACATTTCAGTTCAAATTAATATTTTATCATTTAAACTAGTGTCGCATTAACTTTAAGTGGATAAAATATAACAGAATGAGTATTTTTGCAATAATTTAAAGTTTGGAGGTGTAAGTACCAATTTTCAAAGTTTAGGGGTAAAGTTACAAAATTACTAAAGTTTAAGGGGTAAAAATAAAGTTTTTCTAAGTCTTACATGGCTAAAATAAGACACAATAAGGGGTGCTTTTGCTAAAGATTTAACGTTCAAGGGGCATTATTACTAATAATTCAAAGTTTGAGAGGGTAAAAACACAAGTTTTCAAAATATGAGAGCAACGTTACAAGCTACTAAAGTTGAAGGGACAAAAATAAAGTTTTTCTTAGTACATTTTGGTACAAAAAACTTCAATTGTCCGTGAGCTAGCGTTGTTATTATTTTCTATATGTTTGTGTTATAGGGGCCTCAATTTATTTGTTGCTTTAGTAATTACGCAATAAATATTCATCTTTGTGTGTGAGTGTTTGTATGTCTTCTTATAATACTCCATCAAGGCAAAAGTCAAATATACTCTTCAAATTCTCACTGTGTCAGGTGCTAATCAATAATGGAGCTTGCTGGGCCGGTTATTCAACTTTTACAGTGGATGTCAGCACCTATTTCCAGATGCTGGAAGTATCACTGTGGTCTTAAAGAAAATGTAGAGACTCTCAAACAAAGAATGGAAAAGCTAAACCGCCGAAAGGAAGACATAGATTCAAGGCTACGCACCGAGATTGTGGAAGGAGAAACAAAGTTGAAGGCGGAGGTTGAATTTTGGCTACAAAGTGTGGAAAAGATTGATGCCGAAATCAACTCGATCAACCAACAAGTTGAAGCGGTGAAATGCTTCTCCCGTGCTGGAATGGGAAAGAATGTTGCTCAGAAGATAGACGAGGTCGAGGAACTCTATAGGAGTGGTGAGTTTCCTGATGGTTTGATCTTACAACTTCCGCGACAAATTGGAGAGATACAGCCAACAGCAACCTTGGGTGGAGAAACAACATTTACAAGAAAAATGGAAGAAATATGGGCATTGTTGATGGACGATGAAGTTAGAAAGATCGGAGTCTATGGGATGGGTGGAATCGGTAAAACCACTCTCATGAAACAAATAAGCAATCGCCTTCTAGAAAGGAAAGAGAAGTTTGATAGTGTAATCTGGGTAACAGCATCACAGGCTTCCAGTATTATCAAGCTACAGCATGATGTTGCCAGCGAAATCAAATTTGATGATATTTCAATGTATGAGGGCGAAACAATAAGGGCCCGCAAGTTATATGCAGAATTGTGTAAGATAAAAAGCTATGTGCTCATCATTGATGATTTATGGGACGTTTATCGTCTTGATGAAGTAGGAATCCCAGAGCCTAGTCCTCAAAATGGAAGCAAGTTGGTATTGACAACAAGACGTCTTGACGTATGCAATGGAATGAATTGCAAAGCGATCCCAATGGCGCACCTGTCAGAAACAGAGTCATTAAACTTGTTCTTGGATACAGTAGGTCGTGATGTTCTATCCATCCAAAACATGGAAGTAATGGTGAATTTGTTTGTCAAAGAATGTGCCTGTTTGCCACTTGCAATTGTTACAATAGCAGGAAGCTTAAAAGGTATTGTTGATTACAATAACTGGAAGACAGCGCTAGAAGATCTAAAGGCATCTACAAAAGGGACAGACGAAATATTTGAGAAGTTGAAATTTAGCTACGATCGCTTAAATGATGAAAAGCTTCAAGCTTGTCTGTTATCTTGTGCCCTATTTCCTGAAGATTATGCAATTAAAAGATATGTGTTGATAGATTATCTGATCGCTGAAGAAATTGTTCGAGGAATAAATAGGCAAGCAGAGTTGGAAAGAGCGCAGGCAATGCTAAACAAACTCGTACATGCTTGCTTATTGGAAGATACAGATTGTACAAGAGATTGCGTAAAGATGCATGATTTGATAAGGGATATGGCACTAAAAATTACAAGCGACAGTCCTCGATTTTTGGTAGAAGCAGGTACTGGATTGAAATGTGTTCCAGATGAAGAAAATTGGAAGGAGGATCTTGTCAAAGTTTCGCTGATGTACAACCAAATATTAAATATCCCTTCAAGTTTTGAATCACCAAAATGTCCTCTGCTTTCAACATTGTTGCTAAACGGGAACTATTTTTTAAGTAGCATTTCAAACAACTTCTTTCTTCATATGAAGGGGCTCAGTCTTCTTGATCTGTCTGAAACTCCTATCGAGAATCTTCCAGAATCAATCTCCGAGTTGGTGAATCTTACTGCATTGTTGCTCAGAGGATGTTTGTTTCTGACATACGTGCCGTCTTTAGCAAAACTAACGGCTCTGAAGAGGTTGGACTTTGGTGGCTCGGGAATCGAGGAAGTACCTCAAGGTATGGAAAACTTAAATAGGTTGAGATACCTTGAATTTAAAAGGTGTAATCAGTTAGAATTAATACCTGATGGGATCTTATGCAAGCTGTCAAATCTTCAGTACCTTTCTCTTGGTCGAGAGGATTGTGAAACAAAAATAAGATGGGAGGAGTTAGTAAAGTTGACAAAGCTAGAAGAGCTCTATTGCATGTTTAATGACCTTGACAGCTTTCATGCATGTGTTAGATCCATGGCTGATGGTGGACCCACCCATTACAAACTTCTGTTTGGATCTGAAGCACCTTTTGCCTATCAAGAACGTGGTAAAGTTGTAAATTTAGCAAAGAGTGATCTAAGGAAAAGTGTAGCAGTAGATGGAGACTGCCCGGTATTGCTCCCTCAAGACGTTGAGATCCTTTGTATGCAAAATTGTTGCATTGATGTAAGCAGTTTGTGTGAACTGATCACCTCATTCAAAAACTTAACAAACTTGAGAGAGTTTTGCATGAGTGAGTGTAATGGGCTCAAGCATTTGTTTGTGTATTCATCAAGCATCATTCCTCTTCTTCAAAGACTAGAGGAATTGGACCTTGAAGAAGTGAGGGACCTGCGTGGGCTGATAAGGAGGGAAAACGTAGCATCATCACGACTTCCACCTGTCACATTTTCTTCTCTTAAGATATTATGAGTAGTGAATTGTGACAAAATCAAGAGATTGCTCATTGATACTGATCTGCTCCCAAATCTGGAAGATATTTCAGTCATTGACTGTAAACAATTGGTTGAAATAATATCGGCGGCATCTGATCATGGCGAAGAAGAAGAAGAAGAAGAGGCTGCAGGTGGATGTGATCATAGGGTCATCAGCACTGTTACTCTCCCTAAATTGTTGATGTTATTTTTGTGGTCTCTACCAAAGTTAAAGAGCATACCTGTGGTTGCTGATCGTTCCTTACGTGATGTTTGGATAAAGGAATGTCCAAAGTTGAAAAGGGTCCCTTGCCTTGACAGAGATCCATGTCCCCCTTCTCTTCAAAGCGTTGAAATAGATGACAATTTGTGGGAATCGCTAGAGTGGAATCATCCCAATGCGAAGGACGCCGTCGAGTCCCTGAGACAGAGATGAACGCCAATTTGAAAGGGGCGACAGGTATTATTTCTATCTTCCACCATACATGTTATATAATTAGTTGCATGAGACTATTAGGATTTTTTAAGTTCTATCATGAAATTTCTTCTTTCTTAATTAATACTTCAATTTCGCAACATTTTCCCCCCCTAAAACACTCTTCTTAATCATTTGGTGTTAATTAATTTATTCCAGTATATATACTATAACTAGACTTCCTTCTTTCTTTCTTCTTTTTTTTTTTTTTTTTTTTTTTTTTTTTTCTGCTAGCATCAAAATATCTGCATGCACATGTGAATGTGGCAACTGTTATTATTTCTATCTTCCACCTTACGTGTTATCTCATTAGTTGCATGAGAATATGTGGAGTTTTTTCAGTTCTAGTGTGAAATTTCTTTTTTCTTAAGACTTCCAATTCACAACTTATTATTATTATTATTATTATTATCATTATTATTTATAAAACACTCTTCTCGACCGTTTGGCGCTAATTTAATTTATTTCAGTATACAGTAATTAGACTTATTTCTTTTCTTTTCTATCAAAAGATCTACATTAAAATCATATGCATGGTCTAGGACTACATATGTATTACATGTAACGCTGCTTGGAGTTTTACCTTTTTTTTATTTCACTGGAACAATTAATACGCTTTTGAAACATATCTAGTATAGTCTTTCATTTATATACTAGTAAGACTATGTTTGAAACTAGTTATTTTATTTATCAGTTTAATATTTCTGTGTGTAAAATATCTAAATCGTGAAATTTGAAATTTTTAGAAAGCATAATAGAAAAAATCACTAATTATTTTTAATTATTTATTTTTTTGGATAACAATTCATCGTATATAGATTTGTATTTTAACTTTAAGAGATTAGGAAACTTACTCTGTTTACTCCTTGTTATGTGTATTATTTATGCATCCTTATCAATGGAAGGATCATCTTTTTCTCGTCTTTCCTCTTTTTCACTCGGAAAGCTACTAATTGAGTACAATAGTTCATTTAACGATGTCTCATTAATTTAGATTAAAAAAAAAAAAAAACCGTATTCTTGTAATTTGCATATATTTGCTATAGTTGTACGATATTTGCTTGAAAATTAGCTTTCATAACTAATTCTGACATGCATAATTTCAAATGGTTTGGTATTTTTATTATTATATATGTTTTATATATATATATATATATTTATTTTTTTTTCCTGCTACAGAGTAGTCACCTTGTCAAAAATGAACCCTATGAGCAGGTATCAGCGTCAGGCAAATAACAAGAAGACTGAAGCTCTTCCAAACGAATTTGGTCCACACTTTATCATATATATTTTCTTAATCTGGTGCTTGAATTTATTTTTACGGACATTCCAAGTGTAAATGCGTGTTAAACCTTATTTTTAGTTTCTTCTTTTGCTTGGATATTTTTTCGAGCTTAAAGCATGAACGGATTCGGAGTGATTGTCAAATTTCTCAAAAATATTCTCGTGTTGTAGCTTGATCTCTGACATTTTCTTATTTGAGTTCTTTTTGCCTTGTTCTGTTTGCTTGAAAGTTTCTTAGTTCTTGTTTTGTAACCTTTTTATAAAATCTACTTTAAATTTTTTTTTTTTTCTATATATTGTTCTGTCACATAAAATTTTGAATTTATTACTAGAATTGTGGATTTGATCCTAGATCCAAACAAATGTTATCCACAGTATTGTTTAGTTTCCTTTACAACGAGCATCACTATTTACTCTTATCATCTTCGATGCAAATATTAATGTTATATGAAGGTTCTGAAGGTTAGAGAAAGATGGAATTTTTGTGAACGGATTTATCCAACCTTCATTGCTGTAAAAACTTTACAGTATATACACGCCCACAATGATTACAAAATTGGAAATACTAGCTAATCTCCTAAAATTAATAAAAATGGATGAAAATCTAACAAATTAGAGCTACAAAAAAACGTGAACATGATAAGGCTTTGGCTTCTTGTTAGTGGAAGTTAATGTCACAAGCAATCCACATGATGAGATGTACAACACACATTTATATATGTAGCTGATTTCCATTCATTATCCTATCTTTACGTGACAAGTCTAAAAGACAGGTGTAGCTGTTTTCCATTCATTACCCTACCTATCTTAAAGTGACAACCCTAAAAGACAGGGATATCATCTTTACCCACTGCTCGATGTTCACTCTATTAGGAACGAATATTGGGGATAGTTAGTATATGAATATGGAGGTGAGTATGAAGGTTAAGATTAACCCCTATGTAAATACGGAGTGAGAGTAAGGGAAACTCTCCCATATTCTATACCCGCCCCACTTATATTCATCAATATAAAAATATATTTACATGTTTATATATATAATTTGAATTATAGTGTTTTAATGTTTAGTTTTTTATAAATTTAGTTTATAGATTCCTTGAGAATTGTCTTTTTTCTTTTTAAGAGTTTATTTATGCAAAAACTAATTCTACAATATGTAAGCTTTTTAACTTTTATGGATGGGGTAAATTTTTTTTACCATTCCATTGCATTTAAACGGTGTAGATGTCATCTGGCACACGAAACTATCATGCGTCCAACTCCATTTGATTACAAACAATTATAAGCAAAAAAATTTCTACTCACCATGAGAGATGGCCGCCGTCGTCGAGACTTATTGTCACATTCCTTATCATGCCCCCTCAAGATGGCGTGTCTTGAGAAAACTCCGATGTTGACACATAATTGCTGAAGATGTTGCCGTGTGAGCAGTTTCGTCAATGCATCGGCAAGTTGATCGGCAAAAGAAACATGAGAAACCTGAAGCTCGTCACTTTGTTCTTTATCTCGAACAAAGTGAAAATCAATGGCAATGTGCTTCCTAAGTGGTTCCAACATTGTCACAATAGATCGTGGTGTCTGTGATATGAGGAGACCAAGTTCATGTAATAAAGATTTTACCCACGTGACTTCAGCAGTAGTAGTAGCAACGGCAAGATACCCGACTTCAGTGGAGGACCGGGCAATGGACCTTTGCTTCTTAGAAGACAAAGTTAGCACTTGTTGAAGTGCGATCATCAATATTACCCGCCCAATCGGCTTCGGAAAAGGCATGGAGAGTAAGTAGTGAATTGCGTCAAAAATTGTAATGACCCACCTACATAGGCCATTACATTACTGGTTAAACTGAGTACTTACTTATAATTACTTCAAATACATAGACTTACTTGGGTACTTGAAAATTCTTAACTTTTTTTTTTTTTTTCAAAAATTATCATAAAAACTTTTGTCACGTACTCTAAAATAAGTTTTCATATGACATTTCATGTCATAAATTTATATATAATCTCAAAATATAAATAATAATTTTGAAAATAGCTTTAGTGGAATAAATTACGAAGTGGTATCCGTAGTCCCTTCGCTTACTCATCATCATTATTCGCAAATTATCCACCATGAACTAAGCTGCAGGTTACTTACCTATAGTATAAATATAACTATAATGAGCTTTCGCTCAGCAAGAACAAACATAGATCTCACATTGTTTAAAAAAACATGAATGACATGTGTGGATGCATGATCCAATTATGGAATCTAAGACGCGGTCCAATTATATTCAATTATGGATGTCTTATTTTTCATTATAAACTTATTATCTTTCTTATTTGTGGGCCCCTATGTGTACATATCGGGTGCGCATATTCCTCAGAAAATTAGGGTTTGCAAGGTCTCTAATAATTCTGGGAATAAATCTGGAACTTTAAACCAGAATATAGCATGACATGACTTGATCTTCCACTATTTGAAGTGGTGATTTACTTAGATATAAAAAAAATTTAAGTATGTACTATATATTTATATCATGTTTCATGGAAATTATGGATATCAATGTGAAATTCATAATTTTATTATCACAATATGTTTGAGCACTTGTAGTGCAATAAGACTCAGTGACAGTTCATCAAATCAAGGAAGAGACCTTATGGTGAAAAGGACAAAATCATGATTTTATAGTGTTGTTCTGATCAATGAATGACCAGAATAGCTTATAACATAATTAATATGATACTATAATTTTTTAAAGCAGTATTAAAATTATTTTGTTACTGACCGTCATTGCAGATACATAATTAAGAATAAGGACTAGAAGTGTTCTAGAATAGTCTGGAATAATATTTGGTATCAAACAGGTCCTAAGAAAAACTTATATGCGGTCTTGTTATATGCATATAAATTTTGGACTGCAATTAATTAGGATCATCAGACTGTTGATAGCTAGGATAGTATTTGTATTATCAAGATCATTAAGAAAATGGATTGCCTATTAGGAAGTAAGGCCAAACATGGCATTACGTGGGGGCTAAGCAAGTGAAGATAATTACACAATTATTTGATTTATTGTAATTTTTTGTAAAAAGAATTCAAGAGATAAACATGAGAGATTTTTTTTTTTTTTTTTTTTGGCTCAAACCTCATATGGCTGGATTTCTTGGGGACAAGGGAGTCAAAAAACTTATGTTTTGAGGCCAATTATGTAAACCAAGGGAATTAGAAGATAAAATTTTAATTATAGGAAAATTTAAAAATTCCACCTATAAATAGGTGTAAGTAGTGGAAATTTGATCATTTGCAATATTCTCTCCTTTCTATCTAGTTCTTAGATTACAAAAAAAAAAAAAAAAAAAAAAAAAAAAAAAAAAAAAAAAACAGCATCCTTGGTGGCCGGTTTTCATAGAGAAGTAGGACAATGATCTTCTCTTAAATCCAAGACCAAGAACCTACTTTCTTCAAGCTTTAGAGGTATATTTATTGATCCCTTTAACTTAAGAATTAATTAGTTTTGGTTTTGTGGAATTTGAGCGTATTTAAAGCTATTAGATGTAAGAACATAAACTCATGTTCAATTATTTTTTTGTTTTCTAGTCTCTAATGCTTGATTTATGCTTTGGTTATCCTGATTTGCTAGTTCTAGGCTTAGGTTCAATTTTATGCTTTAAGATTAGTTTTGACGATTATGTGCATATGATTATGCTCTTATATGTTCAAGTTTGGTGACTATGCAAGTTGGCTAAGAGATCAACATAAAAACACAACTTGGTAAATTAGTGTGCTATCAATATTGTGTTCTTAAAAAAAGTAGACAAATTAATGGTTAAATTTTAAGAATGAGAGTATAGTTGATTAGGTTATGAATGGAGCATCAGTCATACACACTGCATGATGGCTCACAACTTAGGTCATTCGAGATAGTATGTGTGGGCTTTTAAAATAGAACAAAAAAAAAAAAAAAAAAAAAAAAAACTACTATTTTTCAGAATAATTTGGACAGTTTTTCTGATAACTTAATTTTGAACATCTTAGAAGTCGAATTTGAACAAAGTTATAACTGTAAAATTGCAGAACACAGAAAATTCTAGGGGACAATGTGTAACAATTAAAAAAAAAAAAAAAAGCTTCATAGGCCTCCATTTTTATCTGTTTCCAAAACTGATCGGTCTAGGAAACTATACATGGCCAGAAACTTTCACGGAGCAAATGGGTAAGTTAGAGACATATTTAAGCTTTGAGAAAACATGAAAGTTGTACATTTTGACAAGATCTATAACTTCCGTGAAGGAAAATTTTCTAAATTATAAACCAATTTTAAGTTAGAATTGAATTTTCAAAACTATACATGAAAGAGTAAATTCTTGCACACATACATTCAACCAAATTAAAAGGGATG
The DNA here is from genome assembly GCA_009761775.1 of Ficus carica. Lineage (NCBI taxonomy): Eukaryota > Viridiplantae > Streptophyta > Magnoliopsida > Rosales > Moraceae > Ficus > Ficus carica. Next base: position 39,416 of record VYVB01000723.1, on the reverse strand, counting down.
TTGTAAAATCAGTTTTTAAGGTTTTGTGACCTCTCTAAAAAGGAACTATAGCTTTATGAAAATATTTTCTAAAAGGTTTAAATTCATTTAGATTTCACAAGTAATTTTTAAACCTTAAATGCATACCATGTATTACAATATACAATTTAAGTATTGTATCAAGAAATGCTTAATTTAAGAAGTTAAGATTTTTTCTAACTAAACAAGGCATTTTTTAGCAAAGAAAATATATTGTGAAGAACTCTTATGAAAATTAATCAAGCCAATGGATATCGACCTAAAGCAAAAATAGGCCAAAATTACAAAAAATCAAGTTAAGTTTTAAATAGAAGGTAACTTATTCGACCTTCTTTTTATACCAAAGTTACTTAAAGGTATAGTAACATTTCCATGACTTAAATTAATAGTGACTAAGAAGATAATTAATCAGTTGAGAGACCGATTAATTATTTAACTAACATAAAACAATAGATATTTTAATTTATAATTTGTTAATTAATAGTACAAAGTAATTCTTATGCTCTGTCTCGAAACAAGAATATAACCTGTTGCCTTACCTTTTGGTACACTAAGACAAGAGTGTAGAACAGCTTGTAAGTACAAACCTCACCTACAGTATGAAAAATAGTAAATATTATTTTCAAGTATGATACGTTTACATGTATACCATGATTTACATCATATGCTATGTTTATTTATATGTCATGTTTTACCAATATGTCATAATCATGTATATGCCACACTTTGACACACTTTTTGATCATGCCATGTTTTATAATAATGCACTGTTTACAATAATATCATGATTTTAACTATGTCATACTTTATCATTATGCCATAGTTTATGACATTGCCGTATTTTACAATAGTGTCATATTTTATAAACATGTTACAGGTAATTTTATGCAATTGATTTTTATGTCATGTCATATCTATGCATCTTATACAATATGACTAATAGGATCACAATCTTAGTCTTAGAATTAACCTTTGTAAAAGACTTCATACTTATCAAGAATTAAGTAAAAAGACTAAGACTAACTCAAGACAAGTTAGTGTCATACCAACCTTTTGTAGATCGTGGAGAATTATGTATGTTTCAAGATTCCAAGAATTGTTAAGAACCTTGCAAACCCTAACTTTCTGTGGATTGCGTGCATCCGGTACGTACACAAAGAGCTCACATGTAAAGCAAGATAATAAGTCCATAATGGAAGATAAGAGACCCATAATCAACAATAAATGGTTCATGCATAAGTTATATAATGCTTGCTATGTTTTTGTGAGATTAAGTATGTACTTGCTGAGTGCAAGCTCATTATTATATTTTCATACTGTAGCTACGAAGCCTTCAACTTAATTTGGTGGGCCACGTGGACGATACGGCAAGTGGAGGGCGATGTGATATACCACCACGCAGACTTTTCTGCAAACTCTTTTGAACTATAAATATATACATATATATTTAAATAATTTGTATTATACTACGTATGTAATGTTTCAAGACTTCGGCTAAATGTAAGGGTTATGTATGACTTTATAATTTATTAAACAAGTAATGTGTATATAAGGTAAAGTTTACTTATATGGATTAGTCTATTTATGTTGTGTGTATGTGTGTTTTTTTTTTTTTTATTATTGTAAAATTTTCAATAAATTTAAGTATTTAAAACTAAGATTAATTTAAATAAATATGATAATGACTTATGTAATCGGGTCGTTACACTCTCCCCGTGGTAGTGCGAGCTCCTTCGGCCTCCTTGATGAATCTCACGAATAGCATAGAAGATTTTAATCTTTTTTTTTTTTTTAATTCAAATTTTACCATAAATTTCTTATTGAATCACATGCTATTTTTTATCCAACGATTTAAATCCTTCGGTCAGCAATTTTACAATATCGGTGAGAGAAAAGTACGTTCCTCACCGTAGAAGTCCCGTAATTATTATTATTATTATTATTATTATTTTCTCAAATTGGATTATTTATGTCCTGTTAGTTCCCTTGCCACGTATCAGGTTCATTAAGGACATTTCACATCCCAACCCAACCAAACCAAAAAGAATGGCCTCAGCTAACGGATGAGGCGCCAAAACCCCCTTCCCCAACTCCCAACTTCCATTGATGGCGTTCCCTTTATCCTCCGCCGTTGCCTCTCACAAGCTCTCTCTTAATGTCTCTCTCACTCCCTCTCCTCGGAGGCCAACTTCAATGCCGACCCGTCTCTTGTTTTGCTTCAATGGAAAACACCCACAAAGATCAGCCCGTACTCTAGTCAGAATTCCTTGCGAAGAACTTCAAAAGTTTGCTTTCATTTTTTTATCCGCATTGTTTATGGCTTCTGGGGTTTCAATTTAATTAAAAGAAAAAGGGATTTCGTTTCTTTTTTAAATTGTAATTACTATAGTTCATCGAAACCAAGAAATATTTGAAACTGAAAGAGTCTTTGATCCAACTCATATATGTGTTTTTCAGCAGTTCTTTTTTTCTTTTCAATTTTTCTAAAAAACAAAATAAAATAAAAATTAGTGTTTTCTGTAGCAATAAGTGTAGCTCAGTTGAAACCCAATAAAGGAAATCAAAAGAGTAATCTAGGTGCTTTGTGAGGGAAATCTTTGTTGCTGTCTGGTTTCAATTGTCTAAGGTTGATTTTCTTCTCTAACAGCGTTGTTTATGAATTTTTATTATTTATTAGTTGATTTATTTATCGAGTAATTTGCCCAATGTGCTCTAAAATTTTCTCCATTTGCCAGTTGGACCTAAAACATTTAATTATAGCATTTTAGACCCAAATATTTGACAATCTTCACAATGCAGTTCATTCAGTAATGAACGCCGGTTTAGAGATAACAATTAGGCTCCCAAAAGCCGTAAAGAGTTTAGGGTCGAACTTTCCAACCAAAGAAAAGTTTCAGGTGCATTTCCGCAAAAATTGTGGGGCATTTTGGTCCAGTAACTGATATCTGATAGCAATTGTAACATATTCTCATCTTTATGTCCAAATTGCAAAAATTGAATGTTTGGAGTTACGGATTGAGATCTCCTGTCCAATTTTGGTGTCCCAAATGATGTCTAACGATTATATTTTGACACATCATTGAATGAAGTTTGATTTTAAGGTATAAAAAGTCAGTTTTAAAGCATTTCAAACTTTTTAAAATGACGTGGCATAATATCATTGGATTTACAGAATTTGGGAGGTCAAAAATTGGACAGAAGATTTAAATCCCTAAGTTGCCAAACAACAATAAGTTCATGTCACACCAGTAGTGACCAAAAAACAAAAAAAAAACAAAAAAACAAAAAACCTTGTTTATTGGTGAAATAGTGAAGATCTTGTAGATCCACACATTCGTGGAACTTTTGAAGGATTTGTTTGGAATAGGAGATAAATGATTGTTAATCAGTATATAGTTCCACTTTCTGAAATGGTTTTTCAGTAATGCAGGAGCTGGCAAACCAACATGATATTCCTGTTAATACATCAAGTAACAGGCAGGAAAAGAAACTTGAGAAACTGATTGCTACGGTCCTAATGCTTGTTCAAATATCTTCTCCGCTTCCGTTTCTCGGTTGGGTCTCTTGGTCTGCACCTCCTGCAAATGCGGTTCTATTTTCTCCGGATACCAAGGTTCCAAGAACAGGAGAATTGGCACTAAGGAGGGCTATCCCTGCAAACACAAATATGAAGGCTATAAAGGTGATTGTTGATTACTAAGATTATATTTTATGGTTTCTTTAAGATCAGTTCAGTTTTTCGACTATCTGTTTGTGTCGACAGGATTCTCTGGAGGACATATCATACTTGTTAAGAATTCCACAAAGAAAACCTTATGGGACCATGGAAGGCAATGTGAAGAAAGCTTTAAAGGTATGTATCGCTTCAGTTTTTTTTATTTGTTTTTATTATTATTATTATTTTTACCTTAATCTGATTAATTTGTTGGTTTAGAGAAGGGAAGAATTCCACTATAAAGTACTCATGAATTCGAAGTTTTGCACGTTGAATATTGTGATTGGATCGTTATCGAGATATTAAGATGTTTCTGATAAGACAGATGTTCCCACGTTTTCAGTTTTAAGTCTTTTAGAATCTGTTATTTGCCTTGGCTTTAAAATTATTTGGTTCTGTAGCATGGTGCCTTGGGAGAAAATTTTGTGTAGCGTTTGGGTTTAGTTCAACATTGCAAAGAAACCTATATTTCTATTTTGGTAATTTTGATTTGCAATTCCGAGTAGCATTCCGGATGAATATGAAGTGACATGATGTGCCAGATTTTCCTTATCTCCTTTCAGGATTTCTGTGGTTTAGTTGATCTTTTCCTCTTGTTTTATATTTTTCTTCATAATCGAGATTGCAACAGATGAAAAGGATTCCATTTTGGCAAGTTTACCTGCAGACCTAAAGGAAAAGGGTTCGACGTTGTACGCATCTCTCATTGATGGAAAGGTATATGAAGGTACTTTGGCATAAAGCATTATTTGCAAGAAGGGCAACTTTTGTTATAAAAAAACTAAGCCTTGGAGAAGAAGAAAATTCAATATCATCATGCAGGGCACTTTATTAGTTCTGCCTCACTGTTTATCTACTTGTCTATCTTATGGCATAGTGTTGGAAACTTTAAGAGTATGGCGAGTAAGAACTCTAGCATGGGACATGATTAAGTTAATATTTGTAGAATCATATGACTTGTGTAAACTACAGTCAATTGTCATAGTTTATTGCAGAAAATACCAAATGATTTGGAATTTCTCTTGATTAACCAGGGGGGATTAAAAGCTCTTCTCGGATCCATAAAGGATCAGGACCCGGATAAAGTGTCTTTAGGCCTTGCATCTTCACTTGATACTGTTGCTGAGCTCGAGCTGTTACAGGTAACTGAACAGAATCAGTGGCAACAAAAGAGTTTCTTTTAACTCTCGTGCTAAATAGCAAGATTTTAACTTGACATGGAATCTTAAAACTCCAAAAGCTATCGTGAACTTTGAGCGTGTTTTATCTCAGTAGAGTGTATTGACGTTTTACTTCTTTTAGCTTCTTTTATACTCTCTAAGAACTTCTTTTCCTTCAATGTGTTACTTTTGTTGTTGTTTTCTTCATTAATTGAATTCCACTTCTTATTATAAAAATAAATGAATAGAAAAAATAAAAAACAAATGATTAGTGAATGCTTGTCCAATATCACAGCTTCTTATTGTCTGTTTCAGGCTCCGGGATTGTCATTTCTGTTGCCTGAGCAATACTTGAAATACCCCAGGTCAGTGTAAATAAATTAAATGGTTAGTGAATTAGCAAGCATACATGAAATTCAAAGAAACAAATTCTTTTCAACTACGAGACAATTCCTGTTTATTTTAATAATTATCATATCTACCTTTGTTAATTAGAATGCTTTGATTTCTGATGTTTATTTTTCACTTTTAGCTTATAAAAAGTGAATTATTTAAATGTCCAAATTATCGATCTTTTTGTTACTCGCAGGACATGAGATATCCATCCGTGTTAGATCACATGGTTAACTTGTGAGCTCTCAAGAGCTTCTTGATATACAATATTTCGATGACATTGCATCAATATCTTTGTATTTAGAACGAATAATGTTAATAGAGTATCATTATATTTCTTGTCTAGTGTTTTTCAGGCTGACAGGGAGAGGAACAGTTGAATTTACCATTGAGAAAGGTGATGGTTCATCGTTTTCTCCAGAAGCCGGTGGTGAATTAAGAAAGACAGCCACATTGCAGGTGTTGCAAATTTCACATCATGTGGTCATATATTAAAAGTGTTGAAGATTTTGGAAGTTTTTAAAATTTTAGATTAGAGATCATCTTTTTTCTGTTTAATTTATCAGGACAGATTTGTTCTGTTTTCTAGTTCCTATTTAGGTGCTATTTAAATTTGATAAATTTCAGAGAGCAATATTAACTGGGTGCAGAAGATGCTCTTCAAAAGCTGTCGATGTACTGTTATAGTTCCACTATCAAATAACAATTTGCATATGCAGGTTGTCATAGACGGATATTCAGCGCCATTAACAGCAGGGAATTTCGCAAAACTGGTAAGGTAGTTGAACCTCACTTTGCCCTCGTGTGTTATGATATGATTTATGGACTAGCCTTTCATTGTTCTAGTTTATTATGCTTTACCGCTCCGTTGCATTGAAACCTTACAAGTGTTTGTGAGATGTCCATAATTTCTGAGTACAAAATTGAACAGGGGAACAAACAAAAAAGAGTTTAGGGCTCACTGAGTATACTGTATATATACGTTTGCTAGGGACTTTATTATGGTATTTTATGTTGTTATAACTTTCCAATTAGAATTGCGTGAGCCTTTTTTCTTGTCATTTAAGTAAAACTTTTGGTTTAGTCGTTTTCATGTCATTCGTAATTCTTCAGGTAATAGATGGTGTGTATATGGAATAAAGCTCAACTGCACCAATCAAGCCATTCTCTCAGACAACGGACTTGATAAGAACAAGGGTTACCGTGCTCCCCTAGAAATAATGCCATCGGGGCAGTTTGAGCCACTGTACCGAACAACATTGAGTGTGCAGGTTTATCTATATGTTATTCCATAACTAGCGGATCAAGCATCCTAATTTACAAGACATTCCATGGTAGTAAAGCTAATCTTGTATCATATGACAATTTCTCTTTTCTTTTCTTTCCCTTCCCTTCATTGAAGGATGGTGAATTGCCAGTTCTACCCCTATCCATCTATGGAGCGGTTGTCATGGCTCATGGTGAAGTCTGCGAGGAGTACTCATCACCCAATCAGTTTTTTCTTCTATCTATATGATAAAAGAAATGTAAGTCCCATCTGAGCTGAATATATGACCCGTAGACACGTATATATGAGGACCTGTAAAAAGCAATTTCAATTTTTATTAAACTAAATTCTTAAGAGTTGATAATTTTAGTTTTTAACATTTTCCATGTTCTTCTATCATCCAAAATTTTATTTTAGCTACGTCCCTAATGCCTCTCCTAAAACAATTTCTTTGCTCTTCCACTAGCTTATTCTATTTCCATATTTTACCACGTAATCTTTTAAAAGGCGTTATGAGTGAGTTACTTTATGTGCTTTCTTCTCTCAAAAAAATCCTACGTGTTTTTGAAAATATCCGACCATCTATCCATTCACAGTTCAATAGTTAACACATATATTATGTATTATCCTTGTATATACATATATAGTATAGCTTTATAAATGCGTGTGAGAACCAAGGTGACAAACTTTTCTTTTGTTCTAAAATAGTAGTAAAACCTATGGTTTGCACTTACAGGCTGGCTTAGGAGGATTGTCATTTGATGAAGGGCAGTTTTCAGTTTTCGGGTACTTCTTTTAACCCCAAAACCTTTCTTATATTAATAACTCAATATCTACTATTATATAAAAAAATTTTCTGGTCTTTACATCTTCTTGATATCCAATTTCAATAATGCAGATACACAACAGTTGGGAGAGATATTCTTCCACAGATAAAGACAGGAGATGTGATCAAATCCGCAAAGCTCGTGGTCGGGGAAGATCGCCTCATTTTGCCAACAAATGAGAGTTGATTATTTTCGCTTTCTTTTTAATTTTGGACCACATCATAATTCTTTTTGTGTTTGCTATGTTTTTAGATTCTAGCAGCCTGATTTTCCTGGTGCAGGTTGTGTTTCAAGCTTGTGTGCCAGTTTTTTCCTTGGAATTTTTCTACTTTAAATCAATCTCTTTGACCATAAATCCATACATACATTATTAAGAAATGTCAATCCATTGTACATTTTTTGTGCAAAACGAACTGTTTTGGACGAAAACAGTTTTTGTTTTTTCTTTTTGGTCCTTCAATTCTTTTTTTTTTTTTTCACTCTAAAATTTATTTATTTATTCATTTTGGTCCCTTTTAAATAAGTTTTTCTTTTTTTAGTCCCTTTTTTTTCATTCTCGCCCTAAAATTTATCATTTTTTCGTTTTAGTCCCGTATATTGATCCTTTTTTTTCATTTTAGTCCCTTTATCTTTTTAGTTATTTTTTAAAATATTTTATTATTTTTAAAAAATTTTCTTTTACAATTTTGCTATTAATTTGTTTTGTTTGTTTATCCCTTTTATATCTAGAGCTATATATAGAAAGGAAAAAAAAAAAAAAAAACCATTGAAGCGTTTATTTTTACAATTTAGTCATTTTTTGTATTAATCAATTTTTTTTTTCATTTTAATCTTTTAATCTTTTATTTTTTTATTTTTTTATTTTTATGTCTCTCTTTTTTACTTTTCATGTCCGTTGTTTTTTTAAATTTTTTTTGGTTTACTTTTTTAACTTATTATTTTAATTTTTCTTTGTGTACAAAAATTTTCTCAATCATGTCCAATATGCATGTAATACATAGAAAGTTGAAACAAAAGCTACTATAATTGTCCAAAACAAAAAAAAAAAAAAAATTGTTAGTCCTTCTGTTTTTTATTTGTCCATTTTTTTTTTATTTTTTCATTTTAGTTCTTTTTTGTTTTCTTTTTTCTTTTGTCCCAAAAATTTTTTTTTCATTTTAGTCCGTTTATCTTTTTGATCTTTTTTCATGCTTCCTTTTTATAAGTTTTAGGCACTTTGTTGATTTTTTTTTTTTTTCTTGTTTATTTTGTGCTTACATGTTTTTTCTTATTCAGGTAAATTTTCTCAAATATGTCTAATCATATGCATCGCACATTCGTTTAAACTAGTATATATGTGTACCTATATATAGTAAGCATGTCATATCAATAGATTTATTTTTTTCCTTAAAAAATTACATTTTTTTTTCACTACTTTCTCTCTTTTTTTATTAATTTGCTTTTCTATCTATTTTCAAAATGAAAAATGTTAGGAATACCAATTTTAATCTTAACATTTGAATACTAACATATCTGATATATGAGTTATTGGTCTTTATGGATAAGCAGTAAAAGTATCGTCACATTAATTAATTGAACCTACCAATGAAAAGATTACACATGAGTTAGTACTCAAAAAATTATAATTATAATTTATGTGACTAGCACTCCTCTTTCATAATATAATGAATGAATATCCGTTAATCTTGTTTTTGTTACTATTTTGTTTCCTTGAGATTCTCTTTGATCATATAGTATGCATAGCATTTATATTTTTCATTATACTTTTCCATTCCTATCTCTCTCCGCTTTTTTATTACTGGTGAGTGTGAAATAATATATTATCTAAATGATACAATAATTTAAAAGCTAAAATTAAGAAAAAAGAAAGGGAAAAAAAAGGTACAAAATGACAAATCGACAAAACAGAGGGGGGAAAAAAAAATCTAAACTCCCTTGCAAAAATATTAAAAAAGAAAACTCGCAATTCCTTGACAAAAAAAAAAAAAAAAAAGAAAAACCTTGGACGAAACTTTTTTAATTAGGCAAAATACCATAATGAAACTTCGTTATGAAACTCTAAAAAACTCTTAAGAAACCTATTATCACTTTTATTATTGATGAACGATGATAAACATATAGATATAATTTTAATTTTATTTCCTTTTGAGTGAATCCAAAGGGATTTGCTTCTTTGTATATTTCAAAATAGTTTTAAGAAATAACATCATATAAAAGGGATTTTCAATACATATTTCAGGATGCAATCCAACCAATGTTTGGGGGAACATGTTCTTAAGGATGTTTAAAACTTTTGACACATAATGAGAAATGCTACTGTCAGTTGCTTTATAATTCTCTCTATCATTCTCTTAATTCTGTTTTTCGAATCTTGTCCCGTTTCTCATAAAAAAGAAGCCTCATTACAAACAATTGTTATACTTGTTATTACATCTCTGCCGCTCTAATATTAACTACAACATTTATTCATCAAAGTTTTCTATCGTACACATTAAACATGTATATGTATTTTTACTACTGCTTAATTTTTAAAAAATATATAAAAAAAAAAAACATTTATAGTTTAGATTAATAATGAGTAGTTTTGTAGTTGTGCTAGTTTTGTCGTATGAGGGAGCATAAGCAAGCAGTTTTGATAACTCAGAAGTTGTCAACTCAACCAAAAAATAAAAAATAAAAAATAAAATCAGAAGTTGTCAAAACAAGTGGGGGAAAAAGAACTTTCTCAGAAAACGATAATTCATTTCCCAAATACTTTTAAAAAATAAGTGATTTCAATTTTAAAAATAGAGATATAAATTCCAACTCTATCATAAAGTAAAATATAATATAAATTACTGTTATATTATATTTATAATCTTATAAAAGTTATAGTGAAGATGTTGTTGCGCTTCTCTCACAAGGAATGTTGTAGCGCATTGCTGAACAACTTTGTTATTTCTCAGTTTAATAACGTTGTATGATTTGACTCCGTACCTCTCTTCTTAGGCACTCTTGTAAGGGACCATCTTTAGCCTTTTTAGCAAAAGTCATTCCTTCCTTCAAAAAAAAAAAAAAAAAAAAAAAAAAAAAAAAAAAAAAAAAAAACATATAAGTGATTTTATTTATTATTATTATAATAATAATAATAATAATTATTATTATTATTATTATTTTTCCAAAAGAATTGTACCAGATGCAGAAAATGAGAATAATAACTATATCTCTTAATAAATATTCCAAGATAAATCGGAGCATTTAATTATAGGATGTAATTCATATAATTTATCCGATGATTATATTATAATTTAACAACCAAAAAATATTAATTAATGGAAATATAATATTTTTTGCATACAAGTTAATTTAGTTTCTATGTAGTTATTTAAGTAGTCCTACTTAGTAGTAAAGAAAGAAACATAATCAAAATACGAGAACACAAAGGTTTAACGTGGAGAAGATGATTTACAGATTAGGAGATAAAAGAATTCACTAGTAAGGAACACTGTGACTGAACTCTCATATAAATACAAGTTAAACATGCAAAATCGTCTAAATTGTTTAATATTAACAAATCACTTAAAATAAATGAGATTTCTTAGTTGTTTAATATTCCCAAGATAAATAGATTTTTTATATTTAAATATATACCAATAGATTCAAATTTTAATAATTATATACAAATTAATAATTTTTCTAATATAAAATAATAACTCTTCCTTATAAGTAGGTCATTGGATTACACATCCGGTCTAACACAACAAAAACATGGGATTTTTATTTCGCCTACCGGTTGCCGGGGGACAAAATTGTCTCACTTTGGCCTTTTGTTTGATAGAGTGGAAAAGGGAGAGGAAGGAAAATAGATGAGGAATTTTGGAGAGGAAAATAAAATTTTAGTTGTTTGGAAGCGAGGAAATTAGGAAGAAAGGGAAATAGAAAATCTAGGGACCCCACTATTTTTTAATCCATCAAACATTGGATAGAAAAGTACTTTCAAAAAAGAAAAAAGAAAAAAAGGGGGATGGAAAATTTTTGATAAATCAAATGTGGATAAAATACGTGTTTTAAACTTAATCTATCATTATCTCCCAATTTATATAAGGTTAAAATTGTAAAATACATTTGAGTAAACATTTTCTTTCCTATTTTCTTTCCTACTACTAAACAACATGATAGAAAACATCATTCCTTTTCATCATCTAGAGATATTATTCTTCCTTTCTTTATATTTTTCATCCCTCTTACCAGACATAGCATTAGGATGTACTTGATAAGAGAGAAAAGTTAAAGGAAGGAAAGGATGGATTAATGGAATGATTTTAACATTTATGATTGTTTGGTAAGAAAGAAAAGAAAAGGGAATGAATTAGTGAAGAGACTCCAACTAATCCTCTAAAGCACCACATTAATTTTGATGAATTGCATACCAAATAACATTAGAGAAAATATATCTCTATCCTTTATCATTTCTCTCGCTTAGGTGATCTATCACTTAGTTGTTAATTTTCTTTCCTTACTCAATATATCCTTATTGTAGTTGTAGCGTCACCGCAGTTTCTTGCGGATGGTCTTGTGAAACCTTTTGGTAATCAGTCAAATCCTATTAGCGAAAGTTAATATTTAATATTAGGAAAAATTATTATTTTGTTTTTAATTATATTAGGAGTTTTATTTGTATTTATTTTCATTTAAGATATCTTTTGATTTTAGGATATTTGATATCGATAAGTAACTTATTAGATTTTACATATTTTACATATTGTAACCTGTATTTGTATAATAACAATAGGGAAAAAAAAAAAAAAAACTCATAACTCATTCCCAAATTAAAATAAAAGATGTAAAAATAGAGATGAATTGAAAGATAAATATCACAGACATCGATATGGGTCAAAAAAGTAAGGGGTTGGCTATAGTCGCCCACATAACTAATGAGGTGTCATGTCTCTTATTCCATCTGAGCCACTTAATTTATAAAAATGGCGATCCAACGGTTGAGGCATTGCAAGGGATCATTCAGCGGCAAAATATGGTAGGGAATACTTGGAACTTGAAGTTCCGGTTTTGAGAGTTTTATAAAGAAACAGATCAACCAAAGGCCATTATTACGGCTGCTAGGGAGAGGATACGAACAACAACAAGCTTGGCCTCTACCATAGTAAAGGAGTTTAGTGTTGATAGTCAATATCTAACATAGTGTGTTTTGGGTCTTATTTTATGTTTAATGTGTCATTCTAATGTCATTTATGTGGTTTGTTTTTTGTTTTTTTTTTGTTTTTTCAAGTATGTAACTGACTAGTACTATCCAAATGAACACTTCCTACAATCTAATTGGATAGTAATCAGTGTATGAATTCCATTTATATAATTGGAATGCGTGTCATCTTTATTCATATATATACATACTGAATAGGGGCGAATATAGTATACAGTCCACGTATGTATATCATATCTAAAAAGTAAATATTTTATCAGTCAAGATTTCATGGACTAAGATGATAAGTCAAGTTTATTATATTTTATAAAATATTAAAGAAAAAGTAAGTGGATTGAAGAAGGGATAATGTTGTATAATTTTGTATAATGACTACTTCAATGTGGTTTATGCTTCAAGAAAATATAAGTAGATTTTTTTTTTTTTTAATCAATGCAGCGTTATTTGGAGATCAAATTTTTGTAATCCTATATGTCTAAATTTTTATTTTATTTTACTTTAGTTCTTCTCAGAAAGCGGGCACTATAGGTCTAAAAATTAATTGGGGGATTTTGGTAACACAACTCAATAAATTTGTCAGCTACTAAATTCAATGCTTCATTTGAATCATATGATATTAATAACAAAATTATGTATCTCTTAATATACAAGTTAGTATACTAGAATTTTGAACCTACAAAATCACGTGATAAAATCAGTTTTTCCTTCAATTGTTTTATAATAACCACCAACATATTTTACCTTTTAAGTCATTAACCATGTTTAAAAAAAAACAAAAACAAAAAAAACAAAAAAAAAACAAAAAAACAAAAAACAAAAAAACAAAAAACAAAAAACCATACCACAATTTAGTATATAGACTAAAACATTATTTACCTAAGCTTCAAATAAACAATTAATTTTTTCTTTTAGTTCACTTACCTGAATGCCTAATTATATTCACTAAATAACAAAATTTTTACACTCTAATCATTTTATAACACCACAGTAATTCGAATCTCATGAATTAAACGACATTTTGTTTCCATATGTTGATGACCGATCCTCGCCGACCACCAGATACTCGGAAGTGCCGTCTGCTTCTCCTGGTCGGACTTGTAGGGCACCTGCTCAGTATGTCGCATTCTCGGAACGCCTCCTGGCCGAGCGGACCTTAAAGCCTTCCCAGCCGGAGCCGAGTAACCGACCAGCCCTACCCAAACTTGTATTCTCGGGTCATCCTGCTGACATTCCGGGATTAGGTACCAGTCGTGTCAATGTCCCATCAGCCATTGATGACCGCCCATCAACTCCTGTCACACGGCAAATCATTGCCTGCCGCCAACTACTCTGACAAACATTGTTGCCCCCTCGCCGATGACGCCAGTGGCACGCCGTCCTTTGCTGCTCGAGGCCTAGGGCCACGCGGCGCCCATTCATTGGGCCATAGCTCATGCAAACCTACTTACCCATGGGGGACCCTAGATAGCCGACCCGACCGGGTCGCCCCGAGCATCCGGACCCGCGGGAAACGCCTATAAATAGGGGAAAGACTCTCAAACTCAGGTATGGTCATTTCTTGCCTTGCAAAAATTCTGCCTCTCAACTTGCTCATCAGCACCACGACTGACTTAAGCATCGGAGTGCCCACGGCAGACATCACACCGGTGTCCCCATCATTTCGAGGTGCTTCAGTTTGCAGGTGATGGACGTCGGAGTATTTGGCAAGTCTCAACCGGGCTACTCATACAACATTGGGTGTTGCTGCCGGAGTCATTTTTGGCACCAACATTTTGGCACTAGAAGGAGGGCACCCGCCTTTCCAGCAAACAACATCTTCACTCGTTCATATAGCACGCCATGGACGAGCACTTCAACCAGGAGACACAGGAATTCGACAACCTTGACCAGACAGGTTCACAGAGCACCAGACCACCACGGCGTCGAGGAGGTCCTTGGGGGCAGCGGAGCCCGACACAGACGGAGATCCTAACCGGGAACGTCCAAGCGCTGACCCAAACTTTGCAGGTGCTTATGGAAGCCTTCCGCGACACTCATAACGTCCAGCTGCCCCAACAGCAGCCAAAAGCAACGGAGTCGACGCCGACCAGGCCTCCTAGATCGGGAAGCCGACGCTGTGACCCCTCACCTACGGCTATCCGGAGTGGTCGGTCACACCAGGAGAGCGATGGAAGGCCGCAGCGTGAGGAAGAGGGGCCGAGTAGGATGCGCTCAAAGAGCCATCGCTCGAGAATCACCCACTCAGAAGCACCCGCACAGCAGGCCCCGATCGAAGGTCACCCTGACGATGACCATAGAGAAGCCACGGGTGCCAGGAGGAATACCGCTTCGGTCTTCGACCACCTGGGCAGACCGGAAATCTATCGCCGGTTAGGCCGAGAAGCGTCGGTAGACAAGCCCACCGAAAGGGAAAGCCGCGACCAGAGTCGGCTAGACCACTTGCAGCGCCAGCTTGACCGGCTTGTGGGGCAGCAATATGGGTGGGAACCAGCCGGCTCGGCCGACCCACCGTTCACCCCGGCGATCATGGCATCACCCTATCCCCCCAGGTTTAAAATGCCAGCTATGCCGTCTTATGATGGGACCACTGACGCGGACGAGCACCTCGAGAACTACCAGACGCATATGTTGATCCAAAGCGCCAACGAGGCTGCCCTGTGCAAGTCTTTCTGCCTAACCCTGATTGGAGCTGCCCGGCAGTGGTACCGAAGGCTGCCCGCCGGATCAATCGACAGCTTCCAATAGCTGGCAAGCGCATTCTCGACCGCATTTCTCGGTTCGAGGACAAGGAAACTGGGAGCCTCTCACCTGTTTAGTATAAAGCAGGGTGAAAATGAGGCGCTGAAGAAGTACTTGGAATGGTTTGACAAGGCCGTCATGCAGGTTGAAAAACTGCACCGACGACACTTTGATTCAAGCCCTCAGGGAAGGAATCAAAGTCCCCCGCCTTGTCTGGACGCTCGCCTACGACAGGTCGCCCACATTCGCGCACCTGAGAGGGATCGCCTGGAGGCACGCGGAGGCAGATGAGTACGTAAGAGGATGGTGGCTCGAAATCCAAGATCAAGACCGGCCTGCCAGCAGGAGGTCAGATTGGGGACAGTCGAGGAATGCTGACCATAATCGGCAGGACAAGGGGAAGGCCCCCGTTGGGGAAACCAGTGCTGAGGCCAACCTTGGTCCGAGAACGCCAGTGGGGAGACTCCGCCAATACACCCCGCTGGTCACAACAATAGACCACGTCCTCAATCAAGTCTCTGGTAGTGGTCTTCTCCGGGACCCGCCCCCGATACGTACAGACCACTCCCAGAGAAACCAAAATAAGTACTGCCACTTCCACAAGGATGTCGGCCACGACACCAAAGAGTGCATACAGCTTCGAGACCAGATCAAGCTGCTAATCCGTGAGGGCCACTTGCGGGAGTTTGTAGAGAGAATAATAACCCCGACCGGGCTGAGCAGCCGAGCCGCACCAGCCGCTCGGTAAAATTTCGGCCCGAGTGACCGAGCTGATGAGCCGAAGCCCGAGCACATAGTCCACACTATCTTCGGGGGAACGGCTACTGGGGATACTGCAAGTAGCCGGAGAAGTTACGCCCGCGAGGCTAGACGATTCGCCCACGGAGAACATATCAACATGGCGGAACATATCTGAAAAATATGTCGCCAAGAGAGCACCCCGATCACCTTCACGGATGACGAGGCGGATCGGCTACTCCACTCGCACAATGACGCCCTGGTCGGCGAGGTCAGAGTTGCCAACAATGTCATCCGATGCGTCATTATCGACAACGGAAGCTCCGCGGATGTGATGTTCATGGACGCGTTCTCAAGGTTGAGAATCGAGGGAGCTACGCTAACACCAGCGCGAACGCCGTTATACGGGTTTGCCGGAGACTGCATTCACGCAGCCGGCATCGTCCGTCTCCCGGTTACGATCGGAGATGGCCCGGAGAAGGCGACTCGAATGGTGGAGTTCATCGTTGTAGACCGTCCTTTCGTCTACAACGTCATGCTTGGTCGGCCCACCCTCAACGCGCTGAAGGCAGTGGTCTCCACCTACCACCTCGCCATGAAATTCCCCACCAACGGCGGGATCGGCGTCTTTTGAGGGGACCAGGAAGGGGCCCGTAAGTGTTACATGGAAGCTGTAAACAAAGTGTGCCGGAAGGCCCCTGCCCCAGCCACTGTGGCCACCATCCTCCTAGTGGACGAAGCCGAACCTCCTAGCGGGGAAGTCAAACTCCTAAGCGACCTCATCCCCCGGATACCAGAAGAGGAGGTCCGAGCACATCCGGCGGAGGAGCTGGTCCCATTCCAGTTAGACCCAGAGCACCCGGAAAGGACCGTGATGCTCGGCTCGAGGCTTGCCCCGGATACCCGAGCAGAGATGGAGCAGACCCTCCGGGAACACAGAGACGTCTTTGCCTGGTCGCATGAAGACATGCCGGGAATCGACCCAGCGGTGATCTGCCATCAGCTGAACGTCGACCCGAAGCACCGGCCAGTGATTCAGAAGAGGAGGGCGTTCAATCCAGAGAGATACGAGGCCATAAATGCAGAAGTGAAAAAGCTACTCGCTGCCGGCTTCATCTGAGAGGTGACCTACCCGGATTGGCTGGCCAACGTCGTGCTGGTCAAGAAGTCCTCTGGGAAGTGGCGTGTTTGCATAGACTACACCGACCTGAACAAGGCATGTCCGAAGGACTGCTTCCCACTTCCACGAATTGATCAGCTCGTCGATACGACGGCAGGACACGAACTGCTCAGTTTTATGAACGCCTATTCCGATTACAACCAGATACCTCTGAGCCGATCCGACCAGGCCAAGACCGCATTTACGACCAACCAGGGGTTGTACTGCTACAAGATCATGCCGTTTGGCCTCAAAAATGCCGGGGCGACCTATCAGCGGCTGATGAACAAGATGTTCGCCCCCTAATTGGGAAATCCATGGCGGTGTATGTAGATGACAGGCTGGTGAAGAGCCGACGTCTAGACGACCACGTCCGAGACCTCCGGGACTGCTTCAACATCCTGTGCCAGTACAGGATGAAACTCAATCCAGCCAAGTGCGCATTCGGGGTGGAGTCCGGGAAATTCCTCGGGTTCATGGTCAACCACCGAGGAATAGAGATTAACCCCGCGAAGGCCCAGGCTGTTCTGGACTTGCAGCCTCCGCGGACGACCAAGGAGGTCCAAAGACTGACCGGGATGATTGCGGCCCTCTCCCGGTTCGTTTCCAGGTCAACTGATAAGTGCTTCCCATTCTTCCAGGCACTCAAAGCCAGAGGGCGGATGAACTGGGATAACAAGTATGGAGAGGCCTTCGAGCGCCTAAAGGAATACCTCGCCAGCCCACCACAGCTATCGAAGCCGCTCCCTAGAGAGACGCTCTACGTCTATCTCGCTGTATCGGAGAAAGCTGTAAGTTCTGTGCTGATCCGAGAGGAAAACAGGGTACAACAGCCAGTCTACTACAGCAGTAAGGCGTTCTAGGGAGCTGAGGTGAGGTACACTCCATTAGAGAAGCTGGCCCTTGCGCTGGTTTTGTCGGCCCGCAAACTGAGACCTTATTTTCAGGGGCACCCGATTCGCGTTCCGACCAGCTACCCACTTCGCCAGGTACTACAGAATCCTGAACTGTTGGGACGGATCGCGAAGTGGGCGATAGGTCAACTGATAAGTGCTTCCCATTCTTCCAGGCACTCAAAGCTAGAGGGCGGATGAACTGGGATAGCAATTGCAGAGAGGCCTTCGAGAGCCTAAAGGAATACCTCGCCAGCCCACCACAGTTGTTGAAGCCGCTCCCTGGAGAAACGCTCTACGTCTATCTCGCTGTATCGGAGAAGGTTGTAAGTTCTGTGCTAATCCGAAAGGAAAACAGGGTACAGCAGCCAGTCTACTACAGCAGTAAGGCGTTCCAAGGAGCTGAGGTGAGGTACACTCCATTAGAAAAGCTGGCCCTTGCGCTGGTTTCGTCGGCCCGCAAACTGAGGTCTTACTTTCAGGGGCACCCGATTCGCGTTCTGACCAGCTACCCACTTCGCCAGGTACTACAGAATCCTGAACTGTCGGGACGGATCGCGAAGTGGGCGATAGAGCTTGGGGAATTTGACATCGAGTATGTCCCCCGCACCGCGATTAAGGCGCAAGCGCTGGCTGATTTTCTAGCCGAGTTCACCGTTCCCGAGTCGGCCCCTGAGTGCTCGGAAGCAACTACCGGTGCCCAGGCCGAGAACACCCCAGCAGCGGGCGATTCAAGTTTAAAAGGGTGGAAACTATTCGTTGACGGGTCCTCCAGCTCGGGGGGCTCCAGAGCCGGGCTTGTCCTTATAAGTCCAGACCAATTCAAGACCAGCCAAGCCCTACGCTTTAGTTTTCAGGCTTCCAATAATGAAGCCGAGTACGAGGCTGTTATTGCCAGACTTGGGTTGGCCCGAGAGCTGGGGGTACAAGAAATAGAGGTATTCAGTGACTCGATGCTCATAGTCAATCAA
The DNA here is from genome assembly GCA_009761775.1 of Ficus carica. Classification (NCBI taxonomy): domain Eukaryota; kingdom Viridiplantae; phylum Streptophyta; class Magnoliopsida; order Rosales; family Moraceae; genus Ficus; species Ficus carica. Next base: position 20,339 of record VYVB01000723.1, on the reverse strand, counting down.
GTCACTAGGGAATTCCAAGTAAGGGATGAGCAAATGGTGAAGTACCTGGAGAAGGTGAGGGCCCTTCTCGGCCAGTTCAGGCATCATAGTGTTACTCTAGTACCCCGTGCCGAGAACGCCGAGGTGGATGACCTTGCTAGGCTTGCTTCGGGAAATGATCTAGAAGGCCTTGTCTCTTTCCCCATTGAGAAGCTCGACCAACCGAGCATCGACCAAAAGGAAGTGGTCCTGTCCGCCGAGGACACCCCAACTTGGATGGACCCGATAGTTCGATACCTCACCGATTCCCAACTGTCCGAGAACCGATAAGAAGCCCGGAGGATCAGGAACACTTCGGCCTGGTATACCATGATCAACGGGAAACTATACTGCCAAGGGTTCTCTGCCCCCTACCAACGCTGTGTTGGACCGGCTGAGGCCGAGTATGTCATGAAAGAGATCCACAGCGGGGTATGCGGAAATCACTCGGGAGGGAGGGCCCTGTCGTTTAAATGTCTCCGTCAGGGGTACTATTGGCCTACCATGGGCAAGGACGCGATGGAGCTCACCCGGAAGTGCATGAAATGCCAGCAGTTCGCCAAGGCCATCAAGTCTCATCCCGAAAGGCTTACGTCGGTAGTATGCGCCTGGCCATACGTCAAGTGGGCCATCGACTTGATTGGACCACTCCCGATGGCTCGGTCCCAACTCCGTTACTACCTCGTCGCGATAGACTATTTTACTAAATGGGTTGAAGTAGAGCCCCCTGGCCCAACAAATGGAGGCGAAGTGCACAAATTTTCTGTGGAAAAACATCATCTGTCGATTTGGCCTACCCCACACTGTAATCATAGATAATGGGAAACAGTTCGGGGACAAGTTTCTCGCGCTATGTGAGCAGTTTGGGATAAAAAAAATGTTCTTCTCCCCCGGGCACCCGCAGAGCAACGGACAGGTCGAGACCACCAACAAGACAATCAAGGAGAACATGAAGAAGAACCTTGAGAAACACAAAGGGGCATGGATAGACGAGCTTCCCCGAGTACTCTGGGCATACCGGACCACCAAACGTACAACGACAGGAGAAACCCCTTTCGCCATGGCCTTCGGCGTAGAGGCTGTCATTCCGGTCGAAGTCGGATTGCCGAGTCTCCGAGTAGAGAACTACGATGAAGAAGACAGCTCTGGTCGGATGTCGCCCGAGCTCGATCTGATAGAAGAAAAATGAGAACGAGCCCTGATCCGAACGGCTGCTCGTAACAAGGTTGTGGCCAGGTACTACGACAAGAGATTTCGGCGAAGAGTCTTCCGAGTAGGAGAATTAGTTATGAAGAGAGTGCTCGTTCAAGAACCAAGGCTCAGCTCCTTCGGCCCAAGGTGGGACGGTCCTTACGTGATCACGGACATAGTACGACCGGGAACTTACCGACTAGCCGACCAGGATGGCAGGAAACTGGGGCTCCCATGGAACGCTGACCACCTGAAGCGCTTCTACCAATGATTTCTTATACCAATTTTTCTGTAAAGATTCAAATAATAATAATAAAAAAAAAGGGGGATATTGGCCTCAACCTGTTACGCATGAAAATATTAGGTCCCAAGATCGGGCGCATCCCCCAGGGGAGGCCCGACCAGGACCCAACATCTGCCTTTGCAGACCCCAACTCCCGTGGTTCCCGGACCACGGAGTTAGGTCCCAAGACGAGGCGCATCCCCCAGGGGAGGCCCGACCGGGACCCAACATCTGCCTTTGCAGACCCCAACTCCCGTAGTTCCCGGACCACGGAGTTAAGTCCCAAGACCGGGCGCATCCCCAAGGGGAGGCCCTACCAAGACCCAACATCTCCCTTTGCTGACCCCAACTCCCGTGGTTCCTGGACCACGGAGTTCGGTCCTAAGGCAAAAATGTCTTAAGCAGTCGACGACGACTCCGGCTGCTCTTGGCCGGCAGGTGCGGCAGGCTGCTGAGGCTCAGCAGGGGTGGCTTGTGGCTTCGGCATATCCGGTTGCTCGGGCCCCGAGACCTGGTCATCAATAACAATAAGGTCATCGAGCTCCCGAGCAGCACCAGTGACTTCTCCCTCCTCGGGCACCTCCTCAGCCACGATCTCCTTAGACTCCGCCGACACAAAGGACCAGTCCACTCCGACCAACCCTGGGTTGGCCGTCGTGAACCTGGCCTTCATGTCTCGCATGCCCTCATGGTACATGTGGACGATGCGCGCGTTGAAGTCCTCAAATTCCAGAAAATTGGCCACGGCCTTGGCCCGGGCCTCTTCAAGGGCGACTGGGAGAGCAACTCGAATATACTTTTCATGCTCGGCCTGGGCAGAGGCGAGTTCCTGCTGAGCTGTCCGGAGAGCCTCCTCCAATTCAGCTTTGGAAGTCTCCGCTTCCTCGGTTGCCTGCTTGGCTTTTTGGGCCCAGTCCTCCGCGAACCGCTGTTGTTCCTCAGCGGCCTTCGCCCTATCCTCGGCAGCCTTAACCCTGTCCTCGGCCTTTTTCCTGGCCTCTTCGGCAGCGGACTTGGCAGCCTTGGCGTCCTTCTCGGCTCGCCTCGCATGCCTAATATCGGCATCCGCCACCTTCAGCTCGTCCGCCATTCGGTTGGCGTACCCCTTGGCCGCAGCGTGCCCGGCCAAGATGAGGCACAAGGCCTCAATCTGCTTGTTAATGCCATTGTCGATGGCCTTGACAGGGTCCGAGCGCTTGGAAGACTCCGCCACCTCGGCGGTGAGCCGCTCCTCGAACTTCGTAACCGGCGCTCGATAGGCCGAAGGCTCTTGACTGGGACAGGGTCTCGACCCCCCGCGAGTACCTCGGGAAGACGACGGCGGGACGGCGGGACAGCGGACCGATCTTCTCTCGAACGGCTCGTGTAGACATCGTGGCGTGCCGGTGGCCGGTCGTCTCTGGAGCGGGCAGGTAGCCGGCTGGTCGGGGGAGCTGGGGGTGCGACTGTGGGAGCTGGGGCTGCCGCTGTCGCCGGCACGGCCCTGGTAGCTGGGAACCCTGGAGGTGCCGCGCTCTTGCTAGGCGGCGCTGAAGTCCCAACCTTGGCTTTACCCTTGCCAAGGTTGGTCATCTTCGCGAGCCTCTGCCTCCTCTCCTCTCCTCGTCACTCGGCCGCTTGGTCCCTTGCTGGTCAGCCATTGGCTCTGCAAAAAGAAAAGAAAAGGTCAGTCACCGTCAAACTTCGATTATTTGCTGCGAGTGCTCGGCAATGCGTGCTCCCCGACCTTCGATCCGCAGACCCCGAGCGGGACGTGATCCCCGAACGGGAGTCAGCCTTCGGATCACCAAGTCAAGATCCTCGTCGGCAATACGCGGCCCCCGGGACTCCGGCAACGCGTCGCCGGGCGGAAGCTCAAGGCCCGGAACCCCCGGCGCCACTCCTTGAGCATAGGTCTAGTCAGAAGCGGTCTAGGCTGGGGCAGCTGTTGTCCGAGACCGGATGTGGACGATCGGCTCTGGCATTCGGGCGACCGTGACTTGCCCTGGCATTTGGTCGTGCGGTAGCTTGGACGTCGACGAGAACCCGAGACAGCCGTGCTCGGACAGACTGGACTAGCTCAACAACATCCGCTGGTCTCGCTCCTCCTCAGCCAGATTCTGCAACGCCTCGACCATGTCCGAGATGGTTTCCGGTATGTGCGGTGCCCGAGTCCACACATAGCCCTTTCTGAACGCCACAGGGACCCTCTCCGACCGGGGAAGCTTGTTCCTAGTCTGATGCCCGTGCAACCATCTGTCGCCCGCGTAGAACCACAGATGCTTGAATTGTTTGTCAGAGTCCGGGCATTTAGTTACGAACATCCCCTTGAACCCCTGGAAATAATAAGAGCCCGTCGACGAGGGAGCAGACTTCATCTGGTACAAATTCTGAAACGTCCGGAACGGCAGCTCGGACATATAGTTCTTGGCCCAGAGGATCAAACAGCTTATCAGGATACGATAGGCGTTCGCATTCAACTGAGCCGGGGCCACCTTCAGCTGTGTAAGAGTTCGCCTCAAGAATGGGTGGAAGGGCAGGCGGAGACCAGCTCGGAAGTACTCGGCGGTGGCCGGGAAGGCAGGTCGTTCTCGCCCGGCACTACCAGGTCCACTTCGTCGGGAATTTGAAATTCCCTCCTGAGAACAGCGAGGTACCTCGGGGTTACGACAGACGTGTACAGGTCTGCCGAGTATACTGGGCGGTCCCCCGCGATCTCCATCATTTGCTAGTCAGACCGGCGATAAACCCGCAAGTTGTTTATCCGCATGGCATGGCCGACCGGCCGGTCACGGTCGCCCACTGGCTCCCCAGCAGGGGTCGAGCTGTCTGAACTCTCCGTCCCTTCTCGGCCGAACGTGCTCGCTTCGCCGGCAGACCTCTCGCGCGCATCCTCTGTGGGGTTCACCTGGATTGGAACCTCGGCAGTAGCCTCGCCCAGCTCACAGATAAATCTACTATCTGGACGAGTGCTCGAGCCCACTAGCAAAATTTCCTCTAGTCGGGCTGCCCCTTCGCCTCGTCGGCTGGTCGGAGTGACAGATTCACTCGTTGACGATGTGCTCGGACTCATCTCCGAACTTGAACCCCCGGTGACGTCCATACTTCCCGACAAGGCTTCGTTCTCGGAATCTGTTATGTTACTCATATTAAAGAACTGAAAGGAAAAATTCTTTACCTTCTCGGTGTTCTCGGTAGTCGTCGGAAGTAAATCTCGACTTTTTGTTCTCGGTAGTCTTCGGCAACTCTATCTTCTTCGCTAGCGATGGCGAATGAGTCGCCACTCCCCCATATTTATAGGCGTCCAGTGACGCGAACGGGCGCAAATTTCCAAGCGTTGGTTCGGCTCCCGCCAATAGCATCCTTAAATTCAAAATTTGAATTTATGACTGTCGGTTTGCTTGTACGAGTTTCCAGACGCCGGTTTGGCTCCCGCCAACGGCATCCTTAAAATTCAAAATTTGAATTTATGGCTGTCAGTTCACCTTTCCGCCAGTCGCAGCGCGCTTCACGGAGGAAGGGACACATGTCGGACACGACACATGGCAGACTCACCGCACGGTAACCCGACGCGTGGCGACGGGTAGGTGGGCAATCCCGAGAACTCATCGGCAACCGAGCAGCCGACCACTCGTCCACTTGTGCCGAGCAGAGCACGAGATTGGGCCGTGCCTGGTCTCGCATCCTCGATACATGGAGCATCCCCGACCAGCTCCCGCTCGGAGATGCTGGGGGGCTTATGTTGATGACTGATCCTCGCCGACCACCAGATACTCGGAAGTGCCGTCTGCTTCTCCTGGTCGGACTTGTAGGGCACCTGCTCAGAATGTCGCGTTCTCGGAACGCCTCCTGGCCGAGCGGACCTTAAAGCCTTCCCAGCCGGAGCCGAGTAACCGACCATCCCTACCCAAACTTGTATTCCCGGGTCATCCCGCTGACATTCTGGGATTAGGTACCAGTCGTGTCAATGTCCCATCGTCCATTGATGACTGCCCATCAACTCCTGTCACACGGCAAATCATTGCCCGTGTAACGACCCGCCTAGCACAGGCCGTTACCATACATACATACATACGTATCGAACTTACTTAACGTAAACAGCGGAATTTTTTTTTATATAGTGTACTCACGCGAAATATATACGTAAGCATAACAGATACTTAATGAAGTCGTTTGAAACGCAAAATAAACTCATAAAATAATTACACGAACTTTCAAAATACGTGGTGGCTCGATTCCCACAATTCACAGTCCGCCAGGCCATGCTCCCCCATCTTGTATCAACAGTTGCTGCTAGGCTGCTTACCTACAGCATAGACGTAAGACAGTGAGCTTTCGCTCAGCAAGTACAACTATTCTAAACCGCGACTCAATACAACCAAAACGTATCATACCTATCCTAGCTAGCATACCATAACTTAATCATAACATAATGTAACTTATCTTAACATATGCATGAGCTATTTATGCTTCATTATGCTTTCTTATTCATTTATAACTTACTTTCTTAACTTATCTTAGCTTATCTTATGGGCCCCATAACGTAAGTGTTCGTACCGGGTGCGCAACTATGAATTGGTTGGGGCGGCCAGTCTATTTCCAACTCAATCCATAATCCAACCCGACCTAACGCGGGTCGGTACGACACAGGCAAGCTTGCTTGCCATCTTAACATTCATTGTCTCATACTTATTCTTATTCTTGTTAATTGGTGAACATGCATCGTGATGTTTCACACAATTTAAATAGCAGTCTCATCTCATAATTTTATCATAACTTACGTCAATCATGGCATATCTACATAACATGCATTCATAACATATATCTATAGCATTTCATAAATTCATAACATTTTTCATGACATTTTCTAAACCCTAGTATACAATCATAACATTTAGCTTTTTATAACACATAACATACCATAGCATTTTTCATAGCATTTCTTAACATGTAACATATGACTTTCATCACATTTAACATGTAATATTTAAGAACACATAGCATTTCACACACATACTTAGGCAAGTATACACAACAAAGCCTATGCTGTAGGCGGAGTTGTACTTACCTTGTTTGGGTTGGCTGTGTCCGATGCCGAGTTGTATCCCATCAGGACACTGTTACGTACTAAATTCTGTGATCAAATAAAAGTAAGGGTTAGAAATGTTGGTAGTATAACCAACACCCTTATATAACCCTAGTTATATACCCCTTACTTAATTTTACGTTGTCCTAATTGGTTACATTGAGTAACCCTAGGGTTTAAATCTAAAATCTTCCCTAATCGGATTATTTTTATTTTTAAGTTTCAAAATCCCATTTCTTTGGAAAAACTTATATTTAGGTATAAAAATCTTTTTGTTTAACTTTAAATATTTGAAATCATAAAATAGTATCTGTAAAATTATTGACTATTGGAAACTGCCTTTGGAACAGCCTCCCATTGTCAATTTATCAGTGCATGCATAAAATCACTGTTTTTCTGTACTGTTTTTCAGAAATTCTGTACAGGAATTCCCTATTTCCTGTACAGTTTTTGAAGTCCAATTCCATTTAAAAATAAAAACTGATTTTGGAAAAGTTTTCTTCATGAAAGTTTTTTCTATCATAAAACCCTACAACTTTCATGTTTTGAGTAAAACCCAGTTTGGACGTTTACCTAGTCATATGCCCTGTTGCACCAATCCTGGCCGTGCATGGGTCCTGGGCACGGTCAGGCTCGGGTTTTGATGAAAACCGAGGCCGTTGGAGCCTCATTTTGAAAATCTGTCCATGACATCCCCTAGGAAAAACCCTAATCTACAACTTTTATGTTTTGAGTTTTTCCAAATTCGGCCTCTAAAGACCTCAAAATCTACTTTTCCCGAGACTGGCCAATTTCTACCCGAAATGGCAGTTTTCGGTTTCGATTTTATTTTACGTCCTATTACGTACACCCTACCTCAACCAATCACAGCGGGAGCCTAAGAAAGTCATGCAACATGTTTCTAATGTTCAGTTTTCACCTTACAAATTCAAAATTAACATCATGCACAAACATAGAAAAACCCTAGCAACCAAAATAATCATCTAGCATGCAACCTATAACCACCAACCATAAAACCCTAATTAATCAAGCACATGCACTAAATTCCTAACTAGGGCAGCAAATTAAAGTGAGCTTATGCTCATACAAACTTTGCTTGAAATACATTTAAATTTCCCAAATGAAATTTAAATGAAACACTTAGAGGTTCAATGGATTATACCTCACTTTGGTCAAGAGTTTAGCTTGGCCTTTCTTCCCTTTTTTCCTCCTTCAACAGCCGGCCCTCTTTGGTAATTGGATCCCAAATTTTCAGCTTTCCTTGCCCTAAATTCCGGTCACCAACTTGCTCAAAAATCCTGCCACACAAGCTCCCAAAAATTCGGTCTCCACAAGCTTTTCTCTTCCTCCTTTGTTGCTCCCCTACAACCGGCCTCCTTGGCCAAAATTTGGGCACCAAAATCCTTGGAGCTCTTGATTGATGCTCAAGGTAGAAAACCAAACACTCAAAACCCTAATCTCCCTTAGTTCTAAAATTTTTTTCCTTTCTTCCTCCTTGGTTCGCACAACCGGCCTTGGTTAGGGAAAATGGGTACAAAATTTTTTTTACACTTTTTGGCTTGCTCTCCAACAAGAAACCAACCAACACACTCTCTTTTTCCCTTGATCTTGGCTTGAATTTCTTCCTTTCCCTCTCCCTCAAATTCGGTTTTGGTAAGTAGAAAATTTGGCAAAGTTTGGTTTGAATTTTCTAATTAATTTTGATTTTAGGGTCACCTATTTATAGAGGTTTTGAACTTCTTGAAATTGCAACTTTAGTCCTTGGAGAAATCAGAAATTGCCCATTAGGGGGGGGCATGTGGCCGGCCATCCTTAGGTAGAACCACCCAAATACTTTCCAAATTAAACTTAATTAGCATAATGATGTCATAATCAAAAAGTGATGTGAGGTAAGCCACTTTAAGGCTTGTTTGTTACTTTTTCCTATTATACAATCCCTTTTTAAATTAACACAGGTATTTCCAATACTGGATTTACTTATACACAGTATTGGTTTACTGAACTACAGTCCAAAATTCATCTGTGTAAAAATGAACTGTATAAAATTTTTCTTATACCTTGAAACCACTTGGCCCAAAATATCCTAATTAATGTGCTTGATTTTCTATGGTGGTTTTAAATCCTAAACATATCATTTTTATTCATAAAAACGGCTCTATACAGTATAGTTTCTATACTGTGGATTATTTTACCGTACAGTCTTTTCTTTGACTTTTTGGGGTCAATCTTCGGCTTTTTCGTCTACCATTGACTTTCTTGTCAACCGTTGACTTCCTTGTCAAGATTTGACTCCCGTGGTCAACAGTTGACTTTTTGGTCAACCGTCGACGTTTTTTGTCAAACTTTGACCAACATAAAAATTTTGGCAATTTTACTCCTTTTTTCCTAAAAGGTCATTTGCTTGACTAAGCAATCATTTTCGAGTCTTATAAAGGTATAAAAACTCACAAAACATAATAAAAACCCTTAACCGGGCTTGTTTCCATAAATACTTTCATGGTTCGTACAAATTTCTTAAAACAAAAGAAATCGTAATGTTACAGAAAAAAACTAGTTATTACAGCCCGCCGCCAACTACTCTGACAAACACTGTTGCCCCCTCGGAGATGACGCCAGTGGCACGCCGTCCTTTGTTGCCCGAGGCCTAGGGCCACGCGGCGCCCATTCATTGGGCCATAGCTCCCTACTTACCCATGGGGGACCCTAGATAGCCGACCCGACCGGGTCGCCCCGAGCACCCGGACCCGCGGGAAACGCCTATAAATAGGGGAAAGACCCTCAAACTCAGGTATGGTCATTTCTTGCCTTGCAAAAATTCTGCCTCTCCCCTTGCTCATCAGCACCACGACTGACTTAAGCATCGGAGTGTCCACGACAGACACCACACCGGTGTCCCCATCATTCCGAGGTGCTTCATTTTGCAGGTGATCGACGGCGGAGCATTTGGCCAGTCTCAACCGGGCTACTCATACAACATTGGGTGTTGCTGCCGGAGCCATTTTTGGCACCAACACCATATCTCAACCAAAAAACCACTATAAAATTGGATGCTTTCTCCTTTTGAAAAATTTATTACTTATAATTGTTATGTTATGACTCCTCTCCTAATTTAATTCTCTCTCCCTCTTTGCAAAAATTGATTACCTATAGTTGTTATGCTATGACTTCTCTCTCAATTTTTATTCTCTCAATTTTTATTCTTTTAGTATTCGTTGTTTAATTATTTAACATACTAATTTACTTTTCAATCCAAAAGTTTCAGCCTTTTTCTACCCTATCCAACAGCTTTAATGTGTAAATTTATGCATATGCCCTTTAATTCCTCAATTTTGTTCGCAAGTATCTATCTCTCTCATCCGGTGCCTACAACCTGCTTTGCCCGGTCACCTTTCGTCCACTGCCAGATTGTTGTGCTGGTCTATAGAACTGGCCATAATCAAATAAAGCTTTCAATTTACATCCCAAAGAAATTGGCTCTCCCTCTATATGGTCTTGATCATTTAGTCTACGTTTAGTTTGTCGGTTGGAGTTAAAGTTTTTTAGTTAGAGTCGGTTAATTTTTCAAAAACTAGTTATAATTTTTTTTTTTTACGTTTCAAAAAAAGAGAGAGAGAGAGAGAGAGACAAAAATCTAACAAAAAAAAAGTACAGTTTTGTTGGAATTTAACTCAAACACCAAACAAATCCTTAAACCTCTATTTAAACCTATACATAACACGTACACTTGTATGGCTCAAGTTCTCTCTCTCTAAAAAAAAATCTTTGTTTTCCTTTTAAAGGAGTAAACGACAACTTTTAAACAGTTAATTAGCCCGATTGGCTCTATTTGTCCAATAGACTTTTTAAATGCTATTTAAAAGGAAATTGGATGGTTAGGATTTTTTTTAGTAGGGTTGGATGGTCAGGATTAAATCATGAAGATGGAATAGTATTCTTGTTTTCAAGTAAGATATGTAATTCATTATTTTATATAAGAAATAATTATGGCTCTTATAGGGGGAAAAAATGTTCGGATCGAGTTTGGCTGGTTACCTATGTAGTTTGATTTGGTTAAAGGTTGAAATTGAATGATAATATCTTTGGAACTAATGAACTTCAAATTTCGAAAACGTGGATAATGCCTTTGGACAGAGATATATAACTAAAAACCAATAATCTTTGTCTATTAACAATATTGTACATACACAATTTAACAATAATTTCACATCCAACTTCATTGTAAAGTATATAGTTTCAATGTGCCACCTCAATATTAAAAAAAATAATAATAATAATACACATGAAAAAAATAAAATAAAATATGAAGAAGAAGCATATATATAGTGTGATAGGGCTTAGGAAATTTACTGGTAGTATCAGTTCTCAAATCATTTCAAATTAAAAATATATATTTATTGCAGCATCTCTTATTTTTGTTACTGGTATTGGGCTGATGTTTTAACTATCATAAACTTTTTAATGATCTCGTAAATTTTTTAATTTGTACACTCATATAATATGCTATTAATAGTTTAATTCAATGATTAAAAAATATCTAACCAATAACGAAAAGTAAGAAGATCTACCGTAAAATTTCTTTAAAAATTTTATGACAATTTAATAGAATTTGATACAACTTGACCATTCTGTATCTCATCCACAGATATTTCTTTATGGCCTGATATCAAGGGAACAGAAGGAGATAATGAAAGTGAGTCTCTCTCTATTTCTTTTTGTTTTGTTTTGTTTTTTGTTTTTTGTTTTTTTTTTTTTTAAGGAGTAACGACAACTTTTAAACACTTAATTAGCCCTATTGGCTCTATTTATCCAATAGATTCTTTAAATGTTATATAAAAGGAAACTGAATGGTTTGGATTTTTTTAGGATTGGACGGTAAGGATTAAATCATGAAGATGGAAGTAAAATGTGATTCACTCTTTTTTTTTTTTTTTTTTTTAAAGAAAGAATTATCTGCTCTTTTAGCAAAATAAAAAAAAAAATAAAAAAAAATTATGTGCTCAGATTGAGGTTGGCTGGTTGCCACCTTGTAGTTTGATTTGGTTAAAGGTTGAATGATAAAATAACTTTGGAACTAATGAACTTCAAAATTCAAAAACGCGGATAATGCCTTGGACGATATGTGGCATTTCAAACAACTTTTTTCTTCATATGAAGGGACTCAGTCTTCTTGATCTATCTGAAACTTCTATCGAGAAAATCTCTGAGTCGGTGAATCTTACTGCATTGTTGTTCAGAGGATGTCGCAAGTTTACATGTGTGCCATCTTTAGCAAAACTAACGGCTTTGAAGAGGTTAAATTTTTATAAATCAGGAATCAAGGAAATACCTCAAGGTATGGAAAACTTAAGTTGAGATACATCAAATTTAACATGTGTGATCGGTTAAAATTAATACCTGATGGGATTTTTGCAAGCTGTCAAATCTTCGCTACCTTTCTCTTAATCGAGATCACTACTGGGAAACAAAAACAAGATGGGAGGAGTTAGTAAAGTTGACAAAGCTAGAAGAGCTCTATTGCATGTTGTCTGACCTCGACAGCTTTAACTCAAATGTTAGATCTTTGGCTGATGGTGGACGCACCCATTACACTTGTTAGATTTGATGAACGTGGTAAAGCTGTAAATTTAACAAAGAGTGATCTAAGGAAAAGTGTAGCATCAGGTGGAGACTGCCCGGTGTTGCTCTCTCAAGACATTGAGACCCTGGGTATACAAACGTGTTGCATTGATCACCTCAACAAACTTGAGAGGGTGTTATTTGTTTGTGTATTCATCAAGCATCATTCCTCTTCTTCAAACAGTTGTTTGTGTAAACAGTTGGTTGAAATAATATCGACAACATCTGATCATGGCAAACAAGAAGAAAGAAGAAGAAAAAGCTACAGGTGGAAATGATAATCAGGCCATCATTACTCGCCCTAAATTGTGGAACTTAAATTTATTATTATTGCTGTTATTATTATTGTTTTTTCTAAAGCACTATTCTTAACCACATGGCGCTAATTAATTTATTTCAGTATGCAATCACTAGACTTATTTCTTTTGTTTTTCGCTAATATCAAAAGACCTAGATTAAGATCATATATATGGTCTACATATGTATCACACGTAACGCTGCTTGGAGTTTTTCTTTTTCGTTTTGTTTTTTTTTTTACTGGAACTATTATTACGCTTTTGAGATATTTATCTGCTACGATCTTTCGTTTATATATTAGAAGACTACATTTGATAGTTACTTTATGTTATCTAAATCGTGAAATTTGAAATTTTCAGAAAGCACTAATAGCAAAAATCACCAATTATTTTTAATTATTTATTTATTTATCTTTTTTTTTTTTGGTAGATAACTATTGATCGTATATAAATTTGTATTTTAATTTATTATTTAACTTTAAGAGATTAGAAAATTTACTCAGTTTCGAACTCCTTGTAATGTGTATTATTTATTCTTCCTTACCAATGGACAAGGACCATCTTTTTCTCCTCTTTCCTCTTTTTTTACGGACTTATGATTTCTTTAGATATAAAGGAAATTTAAGTATATACTATGTATATTAATGTGAAATTCATAATCTTATTATCAGAATATTTTTGAGTTCTTATAGTGCTCTAAGACTCTATGACAGTTCTTCAAATCCGGTAAAAGGCCTTATGGTGAAGAAGGCAAAATCATAATTTATGGTGTTGTTCTGGTCAATGAATGACTAGGATAGCTTATAACATGATTAAGACGATACTGCAATTTATTAAGTAGTATTGAAATTATTCTGTAACCTACTGTTATTACGGATATAGAATTAAGAATAGGGATTAGGAACATTCTAGAATAGTCCAGATCAATATTTGGAGCAATGAGATTAAGTGGCTTCAAGTTCTAAGAAAAACCTATACACGGTCCAGTTATGTGCAGATAAATTATGGATTGCAGTTCAACATCATCAGACTGTTGGTGGTTGAAATAGTATTTGTAATATCTGGATTAATAAGAAAAATGATTGTATATTGGGAGGTAAGGCCAAACATGACATTACTTGGAGGCTAAGTAATTGAAGATAATTACACAAATTTTTGGATTTATTGTTTTTTATGAAAATAATTAAAGAGATAAGTATGAGAGGATTATATTTTGGCTCAACACTCCACATGGCCGGCCATTTGTGGGACAAGAAAGTTAAAAAAAAATTGTGTTTTAAGGCTAATTATGTAAACCAAGGAGAGTTGAAGAAAAAAAAAATTAATGGTGGGCAAATTTAGAAATTAGTAGTGGAGAATTTGGCCATTTTGCTATCTTCTCTTCTCTTCCTTTCCAGCAAAAAAATAAAATAAAAAATAAAAAAAAATAAAAAAATCCCAGAGAAAGAGATAGAAGAACAAGGCTGGATTTTTGTTGGAGAAATAAGACAAGGATTTTCTGTCATCCAAGATGTAGAACCAAGGATTTAATTAGTTTTGGTTTTGTGGAATTTAAGTGTATTTTAAGTTATGGGATGTAAGAGCATTAGCTCGTGTTCTCTTATTTTTCTATTTGATAGCCTTTACTGCTTGATTTATGCTTGGGTTAACTTGATTTGCTAGCTCTAAACTTAGGTTTGATTTTATGCTTTACGATAAGTTTTGAAGATTATGTGTATGTGATTACGCTCTTATATGTTCAAGTTTGGTGATTATATGCATGTTGGCTGAGAGATCAACATAAAAACACAATTTGATAAATTAGTAAGCTATCAATATTGTGTTCTTCAAGTAAATAGACAAGTGAATGGTTAAATTTTAAAAAATGAACTAGACACGTTGCATGATGACTTAGGCTCACGACTTTGACTGTTCGAAGTAGTGTGTGTGGATTTTTAAACTAGAACCAAGAAAAAAAATAAACTGCCAGTTTTCGGAATAATTTGGATAGTTTTATGATAACTCAATTTTGAGTCCCTTAGAGACTAAATTTGAACAAAGTTATAACTGCAAAGTTGTAGAACCCAAAAAATCCTAGGGGGCAGCATCAACAATTTAAAAAAAAAAAAAAAAAAAAAAAAAAAAAAAAAAAAACCCCAAAGGCCTCCGTTTTTATCAGTTTTCAAAACTGGTGGGTCCAAATACTGTACACGGCCATAATCTTTCAAGGGGAAAAACGGGTAAGTTAGAGATGGATTGAAGCTTCAGGTAACAAAGTTGTAGGTTTTGACAAGGTCTATAACTTTCATTGAGAAAACTTTTTCCAATTCTAAACCAATTAAAAGATAAAACTAAAATTTCAAAACTGTGCATGAAAGAGAAATCAAATATTTGATTTGAGGAGAAAATTGGACTAATTTGATTATCATGGGAGACTTTCTTCTGAAGTTGATATTCGGAAAGGTAGGGATTGCTGCACACATCCGCCATATGGCCTAAATGGAATGGTTGTTGGAGAAAAACCCTAACGGGTGTATAAAAAAGTTGAACTAGACATTTTCTAATTAAATCACTTTGAATAAAAATCATGAAAATGTTTGATTAAAACTTAAATCATTTAGCAATTACACAATAATAAATATCAAAGAGAGTGCACTTTTGTATACTAATCAGTGTGCAAGTTGAGAAAAACCCTACTGGATAGATCTGCACCATGTGAGCTATACGTAGGCATAATTAGGGACAATTTTGGCAAATTCACATAAATAGGACCTTAGTAATTTATCCTTTGATTAATTGAAAGAAACCTCAGAATCTTAGACCTTCCGTTCTTATCTGCCGAACAAGTTCCAAGGAGGTCAAAGGAAAATAGTCCTTATGGTGAAGAACCCTAAAAAAATAAAAAATAAAAAATAAAATAAAATAAATAAATAAAAAATTTAATAAAAAGTTTGGATATAGAAATTACTAAAAATTAAAAAATATATATTTAATAAACTTAATACATTTTCGAAGAGTTTGCCCTGGATAGTTTGTTTTGTAGAGTTCAATTATCGTCATTCTCGAGGTTTTTTTAACTAAAAGTTTGGGTAGAAATTAAGAAAAACTAGAAATATCAGAAAAAAAAATAAATAAATAGCATTTTTGAAAGAGCATGTTGTCTTGTATAGTTCCCTATTGCTTCATAATTCATACTTTCATTAGAGGATATATTGTACTACATCGGTTTCCCCCTTTTTTTTTCTTTTTTTTTTAATTTGGCTTTCCTAGGTTCAATCAACATATTAGAAAATAATATTTATTTTTATGATTAAGATTTATATCCAAAAACATATTTGTTTAAACTTTAATAGTGTGCTATATTAGTATTTCTGTTAAATTTATAACGGAAGTGGATGGAAGGAACATATTGAATGACTTTGTATATATTATGGGGCACAATGAATGGTTTTGATAATTCAAATGTTAAAATGAAATAAGGTACATAGTTTAGAAGGCATTCGAAAAATTAATTTGGTATCAAATTGTCGTTGGATTGATAATTTTCTCATCACTTTATTACTTGTCTGATTCGTATGCTTGCGAAATTTCTCAACAATTCTTAAATAGGTTATTTTAGTTTTTGCACCCTGTGTTTTGCTTTTATTCAGAAAGTATACCATATGTTTTGAAACTTTATAATTGTATACCAAAAGATTATGCTTACCATACAAATTTAAACCATTTATCTATCAACACTTAATTTGGACCTTTAAATGCCCAAATTATGCTTATAAAGAAATACTACAATTACGTATTATTTATTTTCATACAATCTTTTTGTTTTTATTTAAAAAAGTATACATTGTATTTTAAAATTTTATATTTTTATATTATTATATTATATTTAATACATAAAGCTATACATTTTCTCAATCAATACGTATTTTTACATTTAAATGTGCCAAGCAGTATAAGAAAAATTTAACTTTATAATTTACATTATATTTTCTTTAATTATTATTAGTTTTAAAAATTAATAGAGTTGTGGATATATTAAATGTAAAAATAAGCGTTGATCGAGAATGTATATATTTATGTACTAAATGTAATCTATTAATATAAAATAAAAAAAATTTAAAATACAATGTATACTTTTCAAATAAAAACAATGTATGGTATGAAAATAAATAATACATAATTGTAGTCCTTTCTTTTTAAGGGTAATTTGATCATTTTTAAGGTCAAAATTAAGTATTGATGGAGAAAGGGTATAAATTTGTATATTAAGCAAAATCTGATGGTACTCAATTGTAAATTTCAAAAACAAGGTATATGTTCTGAAGAAAAGCAAAATAAATGGTATTAAAATTTAAATAACCCATCTCCCCCCCCCCCCCCCCCCCCCCTAAATCTCAATTTGCACATATCTCAATTTTCTTAAAACCCACATACAAATATCACTTTTGTGTGGCCGTTGATTGCACAAAGGGTTAGTTTGGGATTGATGTGCTTTTGTGATCATTTCTACTCTTACTTTTAGTAAATGAAGAAGTAGAAATTAAATGTAAAAGTTAGAAATTCTAGTTTCTCCAAATAATTGTCAAAATACATTAATGTTTGTGCAAATGACTTTTGAGTACTTTTATCGAACATAATATTTACATGGTAGATTGTGTAAAGGACTTTTAAGAACTCCTAAAGCATTACAAACTAGCCCAAAGACGGTGGCAAGTAGCGAAGATGAGGGCCCGTTTGGGATCACGTTTGGAGACAATGTTTTGAAGATTGGAGATTATTTGAGTTTTGAAAATATGCGTTGGTGAAAATAAACAGTTTGGAGTAAAAAAAATGTAAAAACTTAATATTTGTTCGAAAAAAAAATAACAATATGGATCTTGTTTTGTTACTCTTAAAATTTTATGTAATTTGAAAAAAAAAAAAAAAAGTAATTTCTTTTTGACTTAGAATGATAAAATTATACTTTTAAAGTTTGAATTTTTTGAAAATGTTTGAAAAATTAAATAGTAAAACCGAAGAAAAAAGACCAAAAAAAAAAAGTTTAGAAAACACTTTCGAAAACATATCCCCAAACGGACGTAAATAAGACAAGATTACCGGATAGAGAATTAGGGAAAGATCCTTTTCAACAGGGGGGAAAAAATCGTAGCACAATATTTCCTGATGGCATATACTCAAAACGTCTCTTATATAGCCCAAGTATTACTTTTGTTGATTATGTAATTACCAAAAACTGCACTTGTGTTTATTGCATTCAATTAAAAAATACGCATTTTTATTTGAAATATCAAGTTTACATACCCTTTATAATCCATATTGAATACAATTTAAATGAATATTAAACTAAACAAGTAAGTAAAATCAACATTAAAATTAAGAATTTCTCAAAATTAAGTAAAATCAATATTAAAAATTAAGAATTTCTCAAATAATTGAAATATTTGCTTGATTAAAATATTTATTTAATCATTTTAAAACATAATTGAAATATTTGTTTGATTAAAATATTTATTTCATCGTTTTAAAACCTTTTTAGTTTAATTTTTTAGTTACGTCATTATTAAATTAACGTTTTAAAACATACTGAAAAGGATAATCTTAACACTTTTAGAAATTAAATTAGTTCAGGGAGGTATTTGATGATTGATTTTACAAACACAAATAGTGTTTTAGATATTAACGAGTTTAATACCCGTACGTTGTACGGGAATGAAGAAAAAATAAATAAAAAAAACTAAATATTATATGATAAAAACAGTTGGTTAAGATAAATATTATAATTATAATCAATATAATCTTCTCAAGATCTCTCCAACAAATGAAGATGTAAAATCAAAATGACAATAGTACTAACAATAATAAAAATGAAAACAAAAGCAAAAAGAAAAAAATATTCTGTAGTTATACTCATTTAAAGAAAAAAAATTATACAAAAAATAAAACAGAAAAAAAAAGGAACAAAAATCTTTAAACTCAAAAGAATCGGAAAAAACTAACCTTAACAAAAACATTATAATAAAATAAAATATATAACTCATTTTCTTCTATTTTTACTGTTTAAAAAAAAATAAAATATTTTTTATTAGGTTATATACATGCAAAAACTAAAAAAAAATGATTCTAAAATATAAAACAAAACAAACAAAAAAGAAAAAAATTATATGCAGAATCCTTAAAAAAAAAAAGGGGGTCTTTAAAAAATAGAACAAAAGAAACAAAAAAGACACACAAAAAAAAATCCGAAATAAAGATAAAAAATTTAAAGTAAAAAATTGTTTAAAAAAAAAAAGGGGACAAAGTGAGCAAAACACAATACAACAATAGATCGAAATCTAATATCTAAAATTTAACGTAAAAAAAAGGCAAAATAAGTGAGGACAAAACCGTCCTTCCATTGTAGATAAGTCAAAATCAGTACATAGGATAGGGACAAAAATCGACAGTTTAATGTAGAAAAAACAGCGTACTGTGCATTACTGTAGGAAAAAAAGAACCATACAGCAAAAGCAACAAAAATTTAAAAAAAAAAAAACAAAAAATCACTGTTATTAAACAGTGAAATATTACATCTTTTTACTATGGCAAACAACAAAAATTAAAAAAAAAAAAAAAAACAACTGTAGTAAAGCAATAAAAATAAAAATAAAATATTTACTGAGCAAAAAAAACAAAAGCAGTAAAAGGTTAAAAAAAAAAAACATAACAAAAAGCACAAAAGTTAAAAAAAAAAAAAAAACAAAAAAAAAAACAAAACAAACACAAACAGCAAAAGTAAAAAAAAAATTAATTAAATAAATACAACAACAACCAAAGTAAAAAAGGAAAAAAAAAAAAAAACACAGCAGCAAACGGGTGAAAAAAAAAAAAAAAAGTAGCAAATGTGTAAAAAAAAAAAAAGAAAAAAAGGAAAAAAAAAAAACACAGCAGCAACGGTAGTAAAAAAAAAAAAAAAAAAAAAAACCAGCAGCAAACGTAAATAAAAAATAAAAAAAAAATTAAAAAAAAATCACTGTTCATCATCACTGTAGAAGGAACAGTGAAAACGGGTTTCTTTAGTATATGTATATAATATGGTAAGAGACAAAAGTGATATTTGTTTGGGGGCATGTGCTGGCATCTGATTTTCAGATTTTTTTTTTTTTTTTTTTTATCTGTTTCTCAACTCAAAACTACTTCTCAACCATTCACATAAATTTAAAAGTTCATAAATTTATTATTTCAAGTCCATATGAAATTTTTTTAATGCATAGAATTTCGAGAGCAACGATTACAATATTTATATTGCTATTTTCTCCCAAACGTTTAAAATTTTTACACTTTTTTACTACAAACAGTTTTTTTCAACTACATGTATTTTCAGAACTTCATTTCAAATATCTTCAAAACAATCAGGTGTTTGACCTCTTAGGTTTGGACCCAAAAACCCATTTTAATTTTTATCTTTTCTGAAAAGTCAATAAGTAGTTTTTAAACATCAATTAACTCAAATATAAAAATTTCATTCCAAACTGGCGTACCGAACACAAGCTAATCTTGAAAACCCCCCTAAATGGGCCTTAGTCAAAATACAAGGATGATTTGGGTATTTCTCTTTCCTGATATTATAAGTCATCCACCTTCCTTTAACAATTGCATCTGACCAATTCCTTATCTTCTTGCGTTTCACCTATTTCCAGACCACTCACAACACGTTTTCTTCATTTCTGGTCAACCTCTGCATTTCTTTGTTGAAGATATCAGATAATTTGTTGGTCTGCAGGTCAGTTACAAATTTGATCTTGCTTTTTCTCATTTGAGTTTATAAGCCTCGATAGTTATGTTTCGTTTGATATTTCAACTCTCAGTTTTTGTCCTTTTTTTTTTTTTTAAGTCAACAAAAATTATAACTAAT
>VYVB01000722.1:0-66693 GCA_009761775.1 Ficus carica | reverse complement strand
TAAGGGCGTTATTATTATAGAAATAAATACAACTTTAAATACAACATGTGTATAAATATCAGCGACGTTAAAAAAAAAAAAAAAAAAAAAAAATGCTTCATAAAAATGAATATAAAACTACAACTTTATTAGTTTCATTATATTTACTTAAAAAAAAATAGAATCATTGAATTTCTTTGAAAAAAAAAAGGTCAAAAAACAAGAAAAAATAAATGCTAAAAAGGGATTGTTTGAAAAAGGGGGGTTTTTTGTTGGTTGGTGGATGCAAAAGTATTTAAAATATAGTTAAAAAAAAAAAGATTTAGCGCCTGTTTGGACTCAATTTTTGAGTTCAAACTAAACTGATGTTGTTCGGAAGGCCATTTCATTCTCAACCCATAGTTGGACCGTTGCACAGTAAACCAAACTCTGTTTATTGTGCTCCCAACCCTCCCTCTTGTGCAGTCTCACAGTTATTGATCAGTGCACTCTCGACGCCTCTGTAAATTTCGTCAGGCATCATAAGCTTCTCGGCGGATTCACGGCCATGGAGACCACACCCCCCCGGTAGCCCAACGATTTGCTAGGTCTGTAATCCAACTTACCAGCCACTGCGCATGATGATCGAAAGTGGTTGCGACCCACTGCGACTAGCCGGCGACCTTCCCCTCCATCGGATCTATCGATCCACGCTCGCAACAGTGAGAAATGAGCGAGCATGACAACTTCAATCCTCCGACCACCAGATTCGATTCCCCGATCGTCGGACGAGTCCCAGCAGCTTCAGGATGTCGAAGACGTCTCCCCACTCATGCCTCTTGAGGCGATTCCAGTGCTGCGAGGAGGAGGAGCCGCTCTGTATCCTTGCGATCGCACATGAAAAGATCTTCCACTGGCTCTGTCATGGCTATCTGACATAACACAGATCGTAAATTGAGTCTAACACCATGATCGGGCTTAGAGGCTTCTACGAAAAGTTGGAGGAGACGCTCAACAATTGGTAGGACCTACCGGAGCCACCGTGATCCCTCCTCCCTTGCGCCGATGACGGCGAGGGAGAGGAGATCGGTGTGGGGTCACATGGAGCGTCGAGGGTGCACGGGGAGGCCGCGTGGACAATGCCGGAGCAACCCCGGACGGCGACGGAGATGGCTGAGATTAGATTTTTTTTTTTTTGAAGAAAATGTTTTAAAATAATTGTTTTGGCATAATCAAATGTAGTTGCTTTTATTTTATTTTATTTACGAGACAATGATTTGAGACCGATGTCCTTCAATCGGACAGTTAATTTTTTTTTACCCTATCGGTAGGGGGGAGTACATCCCCCACCGTAGAAGTCCCCTAAATATTAAAGTATAAAAATTAATTATAAATGAGGAGGGGTGCAATGAATCAGCTGAGAGATATGTTGACCGATGATATGTGGGACAGATATCAACGAAATCCATGGTATAAATCCACTTGAAATTAAGGCCAGTTTTATCTGTTTAAACCAGATTATGAGGAGAATTTCATGTTTTCTATTAACACTTTTATTTAGTAACTACGTAATTCTTATTGTTGTATTTTATGGCTATGTAAAAAATATTGTAAAAGGTTTTGATGTATGTTGTTGATGTATGTTTTTATTTTGTTTTATTTATTTTTTCATTTTTTCATTCACAACCTACAATGGCATGTTAACTTATTTTTTAAGTTAAACTTTTTAACTCAAACTTTTACATCCAAACACTCAACTCAACTTAAACTTTTCAACTCAAACTTTTTACTAAATGCTAAACTCTAACTCTAAACTTAATTTATCTTTAACTTAACTTAAAAATATTAACTCAAACCGTATCACCAAACGGAGGCTTAAAATAAATTTATACATAAGGATTGTGGACTAATAAGAGAGTGTAATAAGTAATAATGGATATTTAAAATTTAATTGATGGATAATTTAAGAAAGGAGGTGGGGAAAGTATATTGAGGAATGCCCCCATAAGGAAAATGTTACAGATGTTCACTTCTATCTTTTTTTTTGTCAATTAATATGGCGTGTGAATTGTCGACTTTTATTAATAAGTATATAAAAGCTTGTCATGTTAATTATGAATAAGAGACACTACTACAAATGTGGATTCCACGACGGAGCTTCCACGACTGTTTTTTAAAAAATCATTGTGGAAAATGCGGCAAAAACACGGAGCGGAATAGAGTTTCCAAAAACCGTCGTGGAGGCCAAAGCTTCCACGACGGTTATAAAAAACCGTCATGGAAGAGCATGCTTCCACGACGGTTTTTAAAGCCGTCGTGGAAGCTAAAAAAAAAAAAAAAATTTTGTAAGCTTCCACGACGGTTATTAGAAACCGTCGTGGAAGCATGCTCTTCCACGACGGTTTCGAAAACTCTGTTTCGCTCCGTATTTTTGCTGCATTTTCCATGGCAGTTTTTTAAAAAATGGTCGTGGAAGGGCTTTTTTCACAAATTTTTGTTATAAAAATTTTTGGACTCTACCACGACGGTTTTCGGAGAAAACCGTCGTGGTATGTTCACATACCATGACGGTTTTCCCAAATAAATGTCGTGGTAGGTACTAAGGCGGGAATTTTGAAAAATTTTGAATTAAATTCAATTTTTTGGAGTGTATATTAAAACCCAAAAAAATACCCTCTTTCCCACCCCCATTACATTTCGAGCCTTTTTCACTTTTTCACTCTCTAATACACACAACTCCATACCCAAAGCTGCCCAATTTCCTCCCTCTATTTCTCTCTCTCCGCTCCCTCCCTACTTAAAATCTCCAAAAACTCGCTCTATCTCACCGCGCCTCCTCTCTCTATCTCACCTCTCAAATTTTTCTCTTGGCCCCATTCTCTGACGGCCTCCTCCACCACTCACGCGGCCTCCTCTATTCTCCGACGGGTCCACCAAGGAACTCACGTGGATTCCCTCTCTCTCTCGCCGCACTCCGCCCGTACCCACTCCGCACTCCGCCCGTATCCACCGCTACAAGCCGGTAAGTTGTAATGTATATTGCTTGGGTAATGCACGGATTTGGGAATTTTTCGTCCAAAATATTGATTTGTTGATTGTGGTTGTTGATAAAATGTTCCGTTCAAAATGTTGATTTTGTAGATTGTTGAGTTGGGAATATTCCGTCCGAAATGGCCAAAATCCGTCCCCTACATTTTCGGTGATTGTTCATTGTGGTTGTGTTTTAGATTGAATTAAATTGGTTGGGTAAGGAACGGATTTGGGAATTTTCCGGAAAAAGTGTTGATTTTGTGATTTAAATGTTTTTGGGGAAATGAAACGAATTCACAAATTTTTTTTTCGTTGTTACCTACCATGACGGGTTTTTTGGAAAAACCGTCGTGGTAGGTCCTACCATGACGGTTTCCTTGAGAAACCGTCATCTTGAGACCGTCGTGAAAGATTACCTTACCACGACGGTTTTTTACGTAGAACCGTTATGGTATGTTCTTAAATGTCCATATTAGACCTTATTTTTGTCCATTCCACGATGGTTAAAAAACCGTCGTTGAATCTGAAAAGATTCCACAACCCTGGATTCCACGACTGTTAGAAAACAGTCATGGAAATGTTACCACGACGGTTAAAAACCGTCGTGGTATCCACATTCTGTAGTAGTGAGATTATATCTAACATTGAAAATTTTGTTTTTGATTGTTTAGCTTGTTTAATTTTTTATTATTTTTATATTTTGTTTGTAAATTTTTTTTATTTATTTTAAAATAAAAGTTTGCTTGTAACAAAGAAAATATAGTAAAAAGATGACTATTTATTATGAGAGATTTTATCTAACATAAAAAAAAAAAATTGACAATTAATTATCATGTGAGGTACATTTCATTCGATAAATTTATCATTTGATTAAAAAGAGTCAAACTATTATTTTAAAATTAGGATGTTCAATTATCCTCCTCTATTGTATAAGCACAAATTTAAAGTTATCCCAAACCAAACCAACCTTATTTTTACTTTGAGCCCTTTTTCAAACAAAAAGGTTAACTGCATTTAAAAGGTCAAAGTAATAAAACATTAACACCGACACAAATGATCATAAAATAAAAGGCGACTTAACTCTCAGCACACACCAGATGCTTATTAAATTTTGAGGACTCTCAAAGGTAAATACATGTATCGAGTTTTAACAACGGAAAATCAAAAAGGTACACCGAAGTTTGAACACACATAAAACTATTTCAATAACATTTCTATGATCAATAAAAGCTTCCTATTATTATTCAAGAGCCAGAAACCTGTAACACTAAGTTCACCCTATTAGAACAAATCCCTATAGTAGGATAGTAGTAACCATCCCAAACATTTGGGTTACATAGAAAACATACTAATATTCAAACAATATATAACTGAAGCAAAAAAAAATTGTAAATTTTTTTTGCCAAAATATGATTATTTAAATTATTATTATATAATTGCAAACAAAATCAACAATAATTTCATATCTAATTTCAGCATTATATTTAAGACTAAATCCCCACTTCAAATTAAAAAAGAAACTATATTACAATATGTACTCAAAATAGTAAAATAAATTACTCTTATTGGGGACACAATTCACACTGCTTTTGATTAAACATATCTCATTGTGATGCCAACTCTTTTTTTAGTGGAAAAAAAAAAAAAAGAAGCCCAAAATAAGTTCTTTTGATAAATTGAATTATCTTTTACACGTATATATTCTGTCTTTTTAACTTTGTGACAACCATTTTTTTCCTCAGCAATCTCCTTTATTCCACTTCCGCAGCTTCATGCGTGCTTCCAATGTGACATATGTATTAAAAATAAAAAAAAAAAAAAAATTAAATATCAAAAGTCGTTCCGTTACGCGGTTATGAGCAACTATATTAGAAGGCCAAGCCGTGTAATGGACCGCCACATAATTAAAAGCTTGACCATACATTAAATTAATAACGTCCTTCATTTATATATATATATATATTAGTACTATTTGCGTGGATTTTTTTTTCTTTAATTTTTTTTTTCTTTTCTTTTTTGAGAATATTGACGTTGAGATGCTTTTTTTACCCTTACAAAAAATGTAATAAAACCATTTTTCTTTCCATCTTACACTGTCTGTTTTATGGATAAATTAAGTATAATAACCAGATAATTTGTAATTATTGCCTAATATCATCATGTGGGGTTTTAATATGAGATATGTGAGTAAATGATTTTTTTTTAAAATTTAAATAAATAACTGAAGTTTGTAAAATTAGTAAATGACTATTTTATAAAAAATAGTCAATCACTAATTGACTATGGTTAGTTACTCATTAACTGATGTTAATATGTATTCTTTAATAATTGATCATACAATAACTTATCATAGTCCATTTTTGATTAATTATATAAAATTATTGATTAATGGTTATTAACCTCATAGTGAATCATTGATTGATTATGATAAATTATTGATTTAATTAAGTATTTAAAAACCGTCTATTTTATGTAATTGATAATGATAATTTACAATACGTTTGTGTTTTTAGGTAAAGTTGGTAATTTATACTTATACGGTGTTTTCTGATTATCAAATGATCATAATGTATAAAAAAAAAACAAATAATGTACAAATTAACGCAATCGAACAATTTAAACTTGGTAATATCATACTATAGAAATTTCAATTTGCACTTACCGAATGATTGTCCATATTGTCTTTTAGGAAAAATGAAAATTCTTTAAGTTGGGTAATAATAAAAACAAAATGAAAATGAAAATGAAAATTGGTGACAACAACGTAGGAAAATTTCTGGATGTTTGAGCAAAGATTTTTTTTGTGGGGTGTGGAATGAACAGAGACTTTTCCTCTTGTTAAAAGAGATATTTAACCGACGGAACATTCAATGAAATTCCAAGGAAAAGGTTAGGTTTAAGCCCCCCCATCCTAAGCGGATAAATATGTTTTTTTTTTTTTGCTAAAAAAAAAAGTTATTTTTTAATGTGAAATAAGAGGTATCTTACGAACATGGGTCCCCCAAAAGCTCAAAGCCATTCCCACTTTTTAACTATTTCTTTTCCTTTTCCCATTCGTTTTCAAACATAGATACATGTCTGAGAAGCCACAGCACACAGGATAAAAACCCATCTAATTTATTATTATTATTTTAAAAAATAATAATAATAACAATGATTTATTATTTGATTGATCCCTAAATTTATGATAATTTCAATTCATGGTCTTTTTTTCATAACTTAAATGATCTTAAACTTAAAATATTATTTAATAGTTATTTTCGTTAATTTTGAACAAAATCTGTTGGTAAGGAATAAGGTTTTCATCAATAAAATAAACTTTAATAATATTTTTTTAGAATTTAAGATTATGAAAAAAGAGCAGGGACTAATATGGTACAAATTTAAAAATTTGAGGGACCAACTTAATAATTTATTTTACTAATAAAAAAAAAAAAAAAACAAAACAAAAAACAAAGACGAAACACAATTTAGGTCCCCTTAATATATGGCTTCCTCAGTAAGTGCCTTGCAGACCACGGATCTTGAAAAGACTATGAGCTGTTCAACAAGCTCCTCTATTAAGCACCTTCTCTTCCCTTTTCTCTACTTTCTTTCTTTAACAGCTCTAGCTTTCTTTTACTCCTTCCTTTCCATCACACAGAAAGAAAGAAAAAAAAAAAAAAAAAATCCCACTTTTCAGATTATTTCTCTCAGTTTCTTTCGCTGTTTTTCTTCTTTCTAGTAATTATCATTTCTGGTTTGTAAATATAGAAATACCCACATATTTTCAATTGTTCATCTCTAGGCTTGTTTTGGGGTTGGGGATTCTGGGTTTTGTTGTACTCATCAACCCTGAAAAACAAAAATATATATTATACATATAGATACATAGATATAGATTGACCAATACATACACATCTACAAAGATCCATGGAAGAGAGGTGTAAAGTTGTGAACAAAGGATCATCGGAAGATCATCGAGACCTGATCAATTTGCCTCCGGGTTTCCGATTCCATCCAACTGATGAAGAAATCATAACATGTTATCTCACAGAAAAGGTCATGAACAGCAACTTCACCGCTAGTGCAATTGGAGAAGCCGATTTGAACAAGTGCGAGCCTTGGGACTTGCCCGGTAAGTAACAAAATTTCTATATATTTATGGCTTTCCGATTTTGATATTTTTGATGTTTGTTGATTATATAAAAAATTTACATATTTATATAGAATCTGAATGTTTTGAATCTGTATTTGTTATGGTATGTATGATGTAGAGAAGCGAAGATGGGAGAGAAGGAGTGGTACTTCTTTTGCCAGAGAGACAGGAAGTATCCGACCGGCATGCGAACCAACCGGGCGACGGAGTCAGGGTATTGGAAAGCGACCGGAAAGGACAAAGAAATTTACAAAGGAAAAGGTTGTCTGGTTGGGATGAAGAAGACTCTTGTCTTTTACAAAGGAAGAGCTCCCAAAGGAGAGAAGTCTAACTGGGTCATGCACGAGTACCGTCTAGAGGGCAAATTCTCCCATTTCAACCTTCCCAAGTCTGCAAAGGTACTCCTCAGTTATTATATATGTTTTTTTTTTTTTTTTTTAAATTTCTAATCACAAATATACGTTATTAGTTGCGTTTTTTTTTTTCCACTTTATTACAGAAGATCGTCCATCTCTTTTAATAATTCCCTTTTTTATTTTCTCTGCAAATTAGCTTTTTATATATATATTTTTCACATGTTAATTTAATAAGGATCTTGATCTTCATCATCATGGCTAGCTTTTCCAAACTGTGATCATCTTTTCTAGAAATAGTACTTCTTTATGGGTTTGTTGAGAGTTTGTTTTCATATGGGGTCCTTTCCTTCATTTATTTATTTTATTTTCTCTTCTCTTCTTGCTTTAATTGTGTAATAACTCCAAGAAAATTAAGTAACCATAGATTATTGTTTTTATTTATTTATTTATTTGTGTTTTGCAGGATGAATGGGTTGTGTGCAGGGTTTTCCACAAGAACATGGGAACTATCAACAACAAGAAATTAACCCCACCACCAATTCCAGGACTCTTGAGAATTAATTCGCTCGGTGTCGACGACATGTTGGAGTACTGTTCTAACTCGCTCCCACCTCTCACCGATGATCCTTCTTACCATTCCACCACCAACGACGGCGACAACGACTTCGACTTCGACTTCAAGGGATCGACGACGACAACAACAAACTTCACCCACCGTACCGTCATCGACAAGGTCTAATGTTAGTACATTTTCAGAAGGAACAACTCATCTTAACAACAACTACTACACTCTAATTGCCCCAAACAACATTCTTCATCAACAGCAAATTAACCCAATTCATCAAAATCCGATTTTGTATTCCCAGATCATTCCGAATTCCAGAATCCCAAACAGCTCTTTCTACGACAATATTCTTCTTTCTATCAGGGAAATTCCAATCTGGGTTATTTTCAACAAGGGATAGGAAGTAGTAGTACTAGTACTACTACGGGCATAGATTATCAAAATCGGCAGTGCAAGGTTGAACAATTCTCTTTGTCTAACCAATCCATGGTTAGTCTCTCTCAAGACACCGGACTGAGCACCGACATGAACAACACGACGGAGATTTCATCGGTGGTTTCAAAGCAAGACATGGGATCAAGCCATAACCGGTCGTCGTTTCACGATCATGACTTTGAAGGTCCGTCGTCGGTTGCTCCGATACCGGACATTGAAGGCTTTATTTGGGATGACTTGTGAAGGATTTTCTTAACACGTACGTCTAGATTAAGCTAGCTTTTGGAAGCTGCTTAACCAAATTGCTTATTGTTATTATACGTTTTGGTTTCACATATATAGGAGGTGGTACATCATGTTTTATTCCTAGTTAATAAGCTGCTTAATTTACTTCATTTATACACAATATATATATATATATACATATATATGTGTGTATATATATTAGGTGATGGTATAGTCAGACAATGTTTTCTTGATTATTGGATATATTACACATAAAATAGTGTATAGAAATTCATAGTGAGTTTTTTCGTCTGATGAAATATTTATTTATTTATTTTTTGTGTTATACAATATGAAGAGAGATTTCATGAATATTATTTTCGACTTCATGTAAATCTATTCTTTCATTATATTAGTGGAATTTATTCTTTCTTTCTTAATTTTAAACTTCTTGTTTTTTTCGCCGTGGTTTAAATTGTGTGTTGAAAGCAAGTTGCATAATATTTCAGCTTTATTCATTATAGTACATATGTATTTATTGAAGTATTGTATTCTTTTGGGCATGTGATTTTAAATGGTAAATTTTGTAAATACTTTTAACCTAGCTCTTACTTTCTCTTCCTAAATATTCTCATAGAAACGGACGAATTTCTCTAAAGTTTCATAGAAATTATCGACTACTATAACTAGTTTTAATTTAGTTGTTCAATAAAACTAAATTAATGTTTTCTTAAAATGGATTTAATAGTACTGGAACCACTTTCGCTACCTTGCCAATTAGTTTATTTAATGGGTGAAGAAAATAAACTCTTTTTTTTTTTTTTTTTTTTTTTTTTTTTGAGAGCTAGAATTAGTTTTAGAGGGAAAAAAGATAGGTGAAGACTGAAGACTTTGTAAACAAAAGTGGAATGAAACGAAAAATACTAAATCCTATCACGTTATGTGGTAAGTGGCAAGTGATTTTCAAGTAAAAAGTGGCAAGTGATTTTTTTTTTTTGACTAAAAAAGGAAAAAAAAAAAAATCTCTAAAAAACATATAGGCCTAAATGGCCTTACTAATTCATTACTAATTTCATAATGGCTACTTTGCCAAAGAATGAGAGTAAGGCTTATCAGTTTAATTGCTTAAAGAGATTATATATACAAATTGCATATCATAATTATTATTCTTTCTTCATCATGGATTAACAGTTTTTTATTTTTTTATTTTTTAAATGAAAGGGTTTACGGTTCAATTTTGATATCCTTGGCTTATATTTATATATTTAAATGATACGTTTTACTTTAAAATCTCGCGTTATTTTTGAACGACATTAAACCAAAATTATGCTCGAATTTCGAATCTTCATTTATTTTCCTTGGCTTAGTGATTAAGCATGTGTTTGGACACACAATCAAAACCTTAAAATCACAATTCAATTTTTGTCTTTTCTCTCAGTTTTATTATTCACACAGTTTTGTAACTCAAACTTTAAAAGTCCACAACTTTACATAGACAAGTCCAAATGAGATTATTTTTTTAAAAAAATTACATAGAATTTTGAGACGAACGAAACAAGTTCCATATTAATATTTTTATTTTCGAACACATTTCAAGTTTTTACATCTTTTAACTCCAAGCAATTTATAATAAACGTACAAACAATTTAAACCTAAATTCTACAATTTAAATTTTAGTACCAAACACGTGTGAAGTAATAAACAACCTAGAGTACAGGTTGAAAGAAAATAAATTATAATAAAATTACGTAGACAAGTAAATGTAGTAGTACTTCTGAGATCAAAATTATCCAGTTTTAGATGAAGAGAATAATTAGGGGTGGTGATGTGTCACGTGAATCATTCCTGAATCTGCGCAGTATATGCCTCTCCAGCAGCCTTAATCTACATTATTATAATTATTATTTAAAATTTAAAATTAATTTTAAAAAAACACTGAAAAATAGAAGAGGAGCCATAAAAAATCATTGGTTTCTTGAATGGATCAATATTTAAGCCTTGTGTCCAAAGTAAGCCTAATTATTCCACCTGTCTTGCTTAGATTTAATTATTTTTTATTTCTATTAATTAATTACATACTATTATCTAGTACTGTCTTTTGTTTACCTTGAATAACCGTGTTTTTTTTCCTTTTTTCCTACCGACGTAATTAAGCAATACCTCTAAATTGCAGATGTAATTAATTAATAAATCCGCAGATGGCAAACAAACGTACCCAAGACTCAATTGCATAATTAGAAAACCCAAAACGTTTTGCTTATCTCCGGTGCCATCTGCTTATCTAAATTGCATATGTCGTTGGAAGGAAAAATTGTTTTCCATCTCACTGTTCTAAAAATTGCATATGATCTGAACCCGAATCTTCATCTAATTCCTGAACCGAAAGATGATGATTTTGAAGCACTGAAGGCCGAAAGGAAGAAGAGGCAAGAAGACGAAGTGATGTGTCGATGACATATTCTGAATACTTTGTTGGACAGATAGTATGATCTCTACAATTCAATGGAGTTCGAAGGAGATTTATAATGCACTCGAATACAAATAAAAGAGAAGGAAGGTACAGATAAATTTCTCATATTAAAATATTTCGAATTTACTATGGTTGATACCAAGTCTGTTTGGATGAAATCCATAAGTTGCAAGTTTTGGTCACGAAACTTAAGGAATCGAAAGTTGAGATTTCTGAATCATTCCTAGTGAGGGCTATTATTGCTAAATTACCCCAAAGTTGGAATAGTTACAGAAAGAAACTCCTTCATAGGAGGGATGATATAACTTTGGAAGAATTGCAAAAACATTTGAGAATTGAATAGGAGACTAGATCTCGTGATCCAAACAATAATTCTCACGATTCTTCCAAAGTTAATGTCGCTGAAGCAAGTAAATTCCAAAAGAACTTCAAAGTCAATAATGATTTGAAGTTCAAAAAGAAGTCGAAAGATGGCTCGATGAAATTTTTTGGAAAATTTTTTTCTGTGGAAAGAAAGACCATCATCAAAGGAAGAAAACAATTCCAACAAAGCCAAAGTGGTCAAGAATCAATGAAGAAATCTATACTATGGTTTCTGAAATGCAAATAGGCATGATCACTGAATTGAACATGGCGGTTGCGACTAAATCATCTGATGATGGCTAGACTATGGTGCTACCATACATGTCTGCAATGACAAGGCGTTGTTCTCTTCATATGCAGAAGTTAAGAATGATCAATCGGTCCTCATGGGAAATCACAATGTTGACAAAGTTGTTGGAAAAGGAAGCGTTGATCTTCAATTTACTTCTGGAAAGAAACTAATTTTAAACGATGTATTTCATGTTCCAAAAATTAGAAAGAATCTTGTATATGCTAGTCGTTATGTAAGAATGGTTTGAAAGTTGTATTTGAGTCCAAAAATTGTACCCTTACCAAAAGCGGGGCTTTCTGTTGGGAAAGGGTACTCATGTGATAGAATGTTCAAACTCAGTCTTGATATTAGTAAAATTATGAATTCTGCTTATATTGGTGACTCTTTTGATACTTGGCATGCTAGTTTAGCACATTTGAATTTTAGATCTTTAAAATATATGTCCGAGTATGGTTTAATTTCTTGTAGCAACGTTAGTCATGAAAAATGTGAAATCTGTATTCAAGCAAAATGACTAAGAAACATTTTCCTAAGGCAGAAAGAAATACATACAAATATTAGATTTGATATATTCCAATCTAATATTTGTCCAATCTAATATTTGTAAATACAATGGTATTTTAAGTCGAGGAGGGAAAATATACTTTGTCACTTTTATAGATGATTGTTCTAGATTTACACATGTATATATTAAGAACAAAAGATAAAGCTTTTGATTAGTTCAAACTTTTCAAGGCTGAAGTTGAGAACCAAAAGGAAAAAAAATTAAAATAATTCGAAGTAATAGAGGTGGTGAATATTTTTCTAATGATTTGATGCTTTCTGTGAAGAGCATGGGATTATTCACCAAAGATCTGCTCCTTGTACTCCTCAGCAAAATGGTTTGGCCGAAAGGAAAAATTGGACCTTCACATATATGATTAATTCTATGCTTCTAAATGCTAGATTGCCAAACAATTTGGGGAGAAGCCTTACTTACTGCATGTCATGTTCATAATAGAATTCTTTCTATGAAAACACATGTATCATCATATGAAGTGTGGAAAGGTAAAAAACCTAATTTGATGTATTTAAGGGGTAGGGCTGTTTGGCATTCTGTAGATTGCATGACCCTAAATCTTCAAAATTAGGACCGAGAGGGATTAAAAGTGTTTTCATGGGATACGCAGGAAATTCTAAGGCATATAGGTTATTAAATTTAGATTCTAATGTAATTGTGGAATCACAAGATGTTGAGTTTATTGAAAATAAATTTAATAATGATTCTACATTGAAAAGTCTATTTTTGATTCACCATGTGACTTAACTCCTGGTTCCTCTACTAACAACAAAAGAAAAGAAATTGAAATACAATTTGAACCAAGGAGAAGTCAACGATAAAGGAAAGAAAAGTTATTAGCCCCTGATTTCATTTCATCTCAAGCCTTTGCCTTTTTGATTGAAGGAGATAGAAATGTACTTAATAAAATACCCTTGTTACTTAATACAGAAGAAGATCCAAAAACATTTAGTGAGGCTATGCCATCTAGAGATGCTTCCTTTTGGAGAGAGGCTGTAAATGATAAAATTGACTCAATTATGTCAAATAATACATGGATCTTGGTTGATCCACCTGCAGGATCAAAACCGATAAGTAACAAGTAGGTATTTAGAAGAAAGTACAATACAGATGGGTCTATACAAACTTTTAAAGCTAAATTAGTAGCTAAAGGTTTCAAACAGAAACAAGGTATAGACTATTTTGATACGTATGCTCCTGTGACTAGATTAACATCCATAAGAGTGCTAATAGCTAATACCTCAATACATCATTTGTATGTACATTAAATGGATGTGAAAACGGATTTTCTTAATGGTAATCTAGATGAAGAGATTTACATGGAGCAACCTGAGGGATTTGTTTTGCCTGAAAATGAGAAGAAAGTTTGCAAGTTAATCAAATCACTTTATGGGTTAAAACAAGCACCAAAGCAATGGCATGAAAATTTTAATTTGGTTATATTATCACATGGTTTCAAAGACAATAATGCCGATAAATGTATTTTTCTAAGTTTGTAGATGATTTTGGTGTGATCATGATTTGTTTATATGTTGATGACTTGCTTATCTTTGGAACAAACATGCATGGAGTTAATGATACGAAGAAGTATTTAACTTCACAATTTTAAGATGAAAGATCTTGGTGAGGTAGATACAATCTTGGGTATCAAAGTTAAGAAACATAGTGAGGGTTACTCGTTATACCGATCTCATTATATTGAGAAAGTGCTTTTTAAATTCAAACATTTGAAATTTTAAGAGGCGAATACCCCATTTGATTCTAGTATTAAGTTACTAGAAAATTATGGTAGAGCAGTTGCACAGCTTGAATATGCAAGTGCAATTGGAAGTTTGATGTATGCAATGCATTGCACAAGACTAGATAGCATTTGTTGTGTTCAAAATGTCTAGATACACGAGTAACCCTAGTATTGGAAAGCAATTGGGAGGATACTTGGTTACCTCTAAAGAACCATTAATTTGGGTTTATTTTACAATGACTATCCAGCAGTACTTGAAGGGTGTTCTGCTGACTAGTGCAAGTGATAACAAATCCACTACGGGATAGATATTCACTATTGGTGGAGGGGTTGTATCTTGGGCATCCAAGAAACAAACTTACATAACTCATTCAACAATGGAGTCTGAGTTTATAGCACTAGCAACTGCAGGCAAGGAAGCAGAATGGCTGAGAAACTTATTGTTTGATATACAATTGTGGTCACAACCGATGCCGTAAATTTCTTTGTACTGATAGTGAAGCTACTTTGTCTAGAGCTTACAATAAGGTGTATAATGGAAAGTCTAGACATATTAGCTTGAGACATGAATATGTGAAGCAATTAATAACATATGGAGTTATTAATGTTGTATATGTTAGGACAAACAAGAACCTAGCAGATCTTTTGACAAAAGGTCTAGCGAGGGACCTAATCAAGGATACATTTAGTGGAATGGGACTGAAACCTTTCTTTAAAAGAATCATCGGTGATGGTAACTAGACCTTTTAGTAGTATTACTACTACCCCAAAGTTTAATGGGCAAAAACAAGTTACTGTTAAGTGATCAGTCGATCATTGAAATTTAAGTTTGTGTCCTTTCCAGGATGTTCAGTGCAAATAGCTACTTGTGGAGGATGAGTATAAACTCTTAAAGAAGTTCAAGTCTTGAGTAGCTAGGACATGCAATAAACTTCATCTAAGTGAGCATAAGAAATGGTAGAGTTTCTAACAAGAGTTTGGTTTACTCGTGTAAATGCTCATGAAACCAAGATAGAGCACATGACCGTAATTGTGCTAACATGAATAGAACATATTTTGAAACTGAGATAGCTCATAGTGATGTATTTCCGGTACTGACATAAAGATGAGATTTAATGCTTTGCACACCTTTGTCTTGTGAGTTATGAAGGTTTAAATCGAAAGATACCTTCTTGTAAGTATGAGTATATCGATAAGAAATTTGGAGAATATTACAATCTAGTGGAGGATTGTAAGAGAGGTAATCTCTCTTCTATTACCATTGGGTAGTACAATAAATCCCCTATAGAAAAGCACAAACAAGCATAGTGGTATAAATTAAAACAAGTGAAGTGTAAGGATTACTAGTGTATAGTGGGGACTATGTTATTACTATGCACCACCACATGTGCGCGCGCGAAGGCGAGGGCGATGGGTGTTTAGGGATCTTATTAAAGCACACTTTGCACTTCGCACGTACACATCATCGCAAGGAGTCATGAGCACTTTCTTTGTCAATACGATGCTTTTCCAGATTAAATCTGGACCGTTGATTTGATCATGCATGATCTAACGGTCAGATTTAAATTATTCAGATTTAATTTAAATCGTTAATTGAATTATTACAATCTAACGGTCATAATAAATTCTAATGATCAATGGGTATGTCTGTTGAAACAGATACGTTTTTGACTAAAAACGCACCTTTTAATTTAAAAGGTATGTCTGTTGTATCTGTTGCAACTCTTCATAAATAGGCATATCAAAGGCTATAAAACTCTAGTTTCTGATGTCAGTTTCATATCTTGTTATGGAATTTAATAAGATTGATACTTATTAAATTCCTGGGTTAGTTGTATTTTGGAGGTAATTAGCAAAAGACCCGATAGCAAACGTTCATAGTAGGGGCATGTAAAACCCTAAGGAAAGTAATCCTACACCTCAAACCCTTGGATTTTCTCCCAATCTGTTTCATTTCTTTACACCCAAATAATTTTCCACCACCCACTGTTGTTCAACAACTCCGGTGGAAACAAATGCAAGGGGACTTGGGGGAGACATGGGTAAATATGGAATTTGTGAAAAAAAAAAAATAAAAATAGAAAGACTATGCTATTTGTTCCTAACTTTTAAAATATGCTATAATTTCAGTTAGTGTATTAGAATATGCTATTTGATGTAATTTCGTATGTGTGTGTGTATAGGGTATGTCATTGCCCTCCTACAACTTCTTTTTATTTTTTTTTTTTATTTTTAGTATTATACTTGTGTTAAGTTTTGCCATTTGAAAATGCAGAATCAAGATGCCACGAGATACAAATTACGTGCACTATTACATGATCATTATGGAAGCTCTTACATTATTATTTAGATTTTTGGCTTTGAAAGCGGCAACTAATCAATTAGAAGGCAAATTAAGAAAGAAAATGCGTATTTAGATAGATAATTATTGGTGGTAATAATAATTAAAAGAAAAGGGAAAGGACAAAATACTGCGTCACACACAACACATTATGGGCATGATAGTCATGGTTGAGTATAAGATAGTAACGGTCATTATGTGGGTGAGAAAATTAAAAAGAAAAGAAAAGAATATACAATAGTATCCCGATTTGAGAGAATCATTTAGATTTTAATATTTTGATGAAAACTTTTAAATAGAAATATTTAAATTGTCATCCGAATTGTTGTTTGTATAACATTTATACAATATATTAAAAAAAACATTTGAATTTATATGTATAATATCAAAATGGACATCAAAATGCTCCATTTCAGATGTACAAAGTCCAAAGACATATTAAACGAGTCATTCAATTTGAAGTAAATTATTGCCCCAAAAGGCATGGTTTTATTTTATAATCACACTTGCAGTATCCCCCCAAAACATCCACAGAAACCAAGAAGGAAAGAAAGGAAAGTTTACTTTCCATTCAAAGCAAAGCGTCCGTTGGGTTTTCATGCTTGCAGGGAAAAAACCGCCCTTTTTTTTGGGCCTTTCCTTCTTTTGTTTACACTTTACACTTCAATCAAATGAATAAAACATGCTTTTATATTTGTTCCTACAATGCAAATTTTCCTTTGTTTTCTCCTTTTTATTTTTTATTTTTTTTATTTTTTTTGGTTTAAAAAATAAGATATGAAGACATATAAATAATAAAGTACTATTTTTTTTTTTTACAAAGTACAAATAAACTATCTTAATATAAAGACGTTGGCTAGGCACAAAAGTAAGCATCTAATGGAAAAGAAAGAAAGAAGAAGAGCATATATATAAATATATATATATATATATAGATATAAAAACTCTCCTTTTCTTTCCGGCTGCCAAATAAGAACGATAGTTGTAACGTTTTATTAATTGATCAATGTATAATTTTTAATTTTATAACATAAACTATCCAAACTATTAGCTAAATAATAAATATCACCAAAAAAAATATATACACTAAATTCAACCAATTATCCTATTAAATGCAGAAAAAAAGTTATAAATAATGTCGTATGTAAAAGTAAGAGTTCCTATATATATATATATATATATGTATGTACATATAAAAAATCTACAGAGAAGGATTGAAAAAGAACCTGATTTGTTGCATGAAAACATTGGGGGGATAAAGAAAGATACAAGGCTTTTTAATATTGGGTGGGTCGATGTGGTGGACCAACCAATTATATGTTAAGGAGCGCCTCCACCGCATATGCCTATATGGTGGCTGCCAAATGAAAATGAAGCTTTGCCTTCAATTTTTTCCTAATTGGCTAGCCTCACCTTTATGTCATTTGGTCCCCATCTCCTATCGTCCTCATCAAAGATCTTTGGCAGTTGGGCCCCCCATTGCAACCCCACCCCCCTCCCACTTAAATTATTATACAATATATATATATATATATCATCATCACTTAATTTCATATATAGATCGATTTATTACTAATTGTTCCATATATAAATATACAACTTCGCTTGTGCTTCCTATTTGTTCCGTCATTATCAATTTATTACTAATCGATGATCACCATGTCCTATCATTTTGTTCTACCAATTATTAGTAAATTTCATCATCTACCAAAATAGTATATAATAAGATAGCCATAGACCTTGACGAGTCCTTCACAAAAAACTGGTCCAGCAAATACTATTTAGATCGAGATAGAGCTTCTATAAGATATATCTTACTGTACATGAAAAGACTGGTTTGAATAGGATCGTTCATAGAGATCGGAAAGCATTTTCATCTCTCTTTAATAAGTAGAAGCTGCTGCCCAAATCATGAAAAAACATAAACGATTTATAAAAGTACAACAATGAAAATCATTCATAGTAAATCAATGTTATATTCCTTTAAAGTCATTGTTCCTAATTGATTTAACTTTTTTAGTGCCAAATGTAAAGACATTTTTATAATTAGGTAAATTTGGAGTTTTACAATTATTGTTACATCATTCTTTGGCACTGATCAAATGAGAGTAAAGAGGAGTTCAAATGAGATCTAATAGTTGTTCAAACAAAATTTAGATGAAATTATTTAAACATTGAAGGTAGACTATATTAATATTTGTCATTACTATGAGTAACATGGTCCTTAAGCATCTGTGAAAGAGAAATAAATATTTAACACGTGCTATCAAAGTTAATTAGTTATTATTGCTTCAAAAAATAAAAGTTAATTACTTGTAACCATAAACCAAATAAAAGAGGAGGAAAATGAGATTATAAATTAACTCATTATCACAGAGTTCTTGGTTCGTTGGACATAATATAGATATATATATATATATATATATCTATATTGCCATGAATACTAGCAAGCAGCAAGTTATATTTGGCACGGATATATTTCACATGAATTATATCTCTCCATTATTTTTTCTTTAAGATAACTTGGTGTGAACGTTAATTATAAAAACGAATCAATTGAAAGGCTGCCATATATTTTACTAAATAAAGAAGCATATGTACACACGTCCTTGTTGGCGCCCTTATATAGGTCAAAGGAAATTATATTCAAATTTGCTACGTATATAGATTTATATTTATAGTCAATGTTAGCAGTTAATTATATATTGACTTCTACCATCCATGTCGTACGTGAATGCTAGGTGTTAATTGATATATTTAAGGATGACAATGGAGCGGGACAGGTGTGGGTATGCTTCCCCCCTCCATACCTGTCATTTTTTTTACCCTCCATACCCGCATAATTTAATGCGAGTGTAGGTGCGGGTAATCTCCACTGGGGGTGCTATATCCATACCTTATTCATTCACCCATCAAAAATTTAAAAAAAAAAAAAAACTCAAAAAAAACATTAAAGTTTTCACAAAAGTTGACGACATAATCACAAATGTAATTGAAAATAAAAATGAAATCTTAAAAACAAATCCAATATCCAGAAAACTATAAATAAATCCATATTCAATTTATGTATATAAGCATAAAATATATATATATATTTTTAAGTGTAAATATAAGTGGGGCGGGTGTGGGTATGGGGGCTTCCCCCAACCCCACTCTGCACCCGCGCGGGGTTTAATCTTAACTCTCATACCCGAACCCATACCCTATATTATCTCTCATACCCACCCCTAATGGGATGGGTGCCCGCAGGTACTCGCACCCATAGGTAAAGTTGCCATCCTAGATATATTACTGCAGGTTAAGACTTCACTACTCCATGTCAATAAAATGTTCACATTTCAAGCATCATCTAACGTATATGCACGCGCGCGTGTAGAAATACTCTTATATCTGGTAATCAGACAGAAACAACACTTATGACGTTCTATTTTACACTTTGTAACTATCAGTTGATTGCATGTTTGGCATTTAAGTTTTAACTCCAATTAACAGTACTTTTCATCTCACTTTTTGTCTTTTCTAAAAAGTCAACAAAATTTATAACTAGTTTTTAAAAAGTCAACCAATTCTAACTTAAAAATTCATCTCCAACCGGTGAACCAAAAGCAAGCGTAACTTTTTATTAAGTATCTTGTAACATGGAGTACTATTTAAAACTAAGTAAAAAAAAAAAAAAAAAAAAAAAGAAGATTAACTGAAAAACATTATAATTAACTAGTTGTTACAACAACACACACAAAAAATTGCAATTGTCGTTTCTTATATGTACCACAGTGGCGAAACCAGAATATATTTCAAGGGATTTTTAATATTGGTATAGGAAAAAAAATTGTAAAATTTTAGGAAAAAAATTAAATGAAAGACAGAATTTCAATGGAGGCAAATTAAGCCCCCACTAGCAATGTTTTGCCTCCGCCATCGGCCACATGGAGAGTTTTCATGTGCATGTGTAATATATACATGTATTATATGTATTGTAAACATAATTTATGGTGTTGACATTATATGCATATGAAATAGAAAAAATTAACGGACATTTGTCATTACGAGCCCCTCTAGTTGATAACAAAACGCAGTGTCGATATCAGTAATAATTCCTTTGGATGTATCCAATTGGAGGGTTGGGACATGAGAAAAACCAAAAATATTCTAGAAGTGATGTCTTTGATTTCGACCAACGAGAAAGCAAAGAAGTTTCCTCGTAGACAAAAATTTGCATAATTTCTCATTTATGTTGGAACTATATTTATTATCCGGAATATGACAGTTTGCTCCTCAGAGATTTCATTTTAGTTGATCGATATGGACGTTAATTAAGATTTCTACTTTTCAATAACAACATAATGTTATAGATATATGTATGTTTGAAACTTTGATGATCGTTTTTGTAGCACTATCTAGTAATTTAATTTGCATGTGTTTTTTTAAATAATGTACCTCTTTTTACGTTTTTCTTCCTTTTCCCATTTTTCTCCACTGTCCTTTTCCCTTCTCTGCTGATCCAGGCCGGCTCAAGCAATTTTAGGGCCTTAAGCAATAGGTTTGAAGGGGTCTTTACAAAAATTAGGCATATTTGTTCATAATTTCTATTAGACAAACTTTTTCCTAGCTAATTAGGCTCAAAAACCAAACAATTGAACAAAACACTAAACTAACAAAAGTTAAAAATAGCTATCATAAGCTGAAGAAAAAATAATCATAATTTGACCCCAAAAAAAAAAAAAAAAAAAGGAGTAGAAAAGAAAGGTATTACCTGTATTATATCTACACAATTCAAAACTTCTTCAAACACTTCCAATGAATCTTTTTTTAATCCATTTTCCAATGAATTTTCTGTATTTTATCTTTTTCCTTTTTAGTTGAAACACTCATAGAAAGAATGTTGATAAAGTTAGAAGTGAGGTAAAGAAAGGAAAGAGAGAAAATTATATAAGTAGAAGTTAGATTTTTTTTTTAAATAGTGAATTTTAGGGAGTTCTATTTGAAACTGTTCTGCTAAAAAAAAAAAAAAAAAAACGTTTGTTTACTTGAAACGAAAAGTCATTCCAAGGTGCTTTGCTTCCAAAAATAAAAAATAAATTAAAGCATTTAAAGCACATCTAATTATTATTGATTAAAAAGAGCGTTAAAAAAAAAAAGAAAGAGAATAGAATTAGACATTTAATATACATTGAAATATGTTTTTTGCTTTCACCTTTAATATTTCCAAAATGGGCGCCCTTTTTTTTTTTTTTTTTTTTTTAAATTCAAAATGAGGCCTTAATGCAAAATTATGGAAATCATTAATTTAAGTAAAATTTCTTTTTTCTAATTTTTAACTTAATACTGCCAAAAAATTAGGCTATCATTGTACTAAACTTCCAAGTTTTCAACTATTGCTTTTGTTCTATGAGTTCTTCAAAATTTATGATTGTTTATTTTCTCTTATATATATATATATATTATAGATATTAATACAAAGCAAAAATTAATTGATTGGAGGCCTTAATTTGGAGTGGAGCCTTAAGCAATGGCCTAGGGTAGAGCCGGCACTGGCTGATCTCCCTCTTCAATGTCGATCTCCTCTTCTCTTCTCTGCCAATCTCCACAAGATTAGCCGCTTCCTCAGAAAATCGCAGAGTTCCACATCGATTGCTACTGCGAAGAGTTACATGCGCCAACACCAAGAGTTTGATTGCACCTTCGTCATCAGAGTAGGTTTCTCCCGAGTGCCTGTGCCGCCGACTTTACGTACTCTAGATCTCGCGCTTCCGGTTTTTTTCTAGTTTCAGACCCAACCAGGCCGTTTTTAGGTCTCTAAGTCGCTGATGGTCCTCTTTGATCACCGCCACATTCCGACCATACTGTCGCTTGGTTTGTTCACACAACATATGGTTTATGCACCTCATCTTCCACGTTGTTGTTGCCATTGCAAAAATAGTTAGGATCTCTGTGACGTTGGCCTGTTTGGGTCTCTTTTTTTTTTTTTTTTTAGTTTTTACTTTTCTGTAACGATCCGACTTTTCGGACTGTAACTAATTTACTTATTCTTAATTCATTTAGTCTCAACACTTATTTATGTTAGGTTTCAAAAATACAAAATTTTTTTTCTTTACATACAGATTATACTGGTACTTGAAAGATTTTATAAATTAAAATTTTAACTAAGGAAATTGAAAATTTTAAATAATAAATATCATATTCAAATTCATACTTAAATAATATTTAAAAAGCTATAACGTCATGCGAGTTAAAAGGAAAGACTCTAAAGTTTTTTTCTTGTAAAGTACTCCTACTAGTAGTAGTACCAAAATATTTAAAAACATAGTTATAAATATAGTCGATACAAATAATTTAAGAAATCTAAATATGGAACTTAAGTTCGTGTGGTATCCCACTCTCTTCCTTCATCGCTTCCGCACAGCTTCGTTAGTCCAGAAAATATCTAAGTGGCGGGCTGCCTACCTGCGTTACCTACAGCATGAACATACACGTGAGCTTTCGCTCAACAAGTACAAACAATACCTCACAAAACAATTTCATAAATCATCACACGTAATAACATGAATGTTCAAAAATACATGGATCTATGTGTGTTCAATCATGCTTCATTATAATATGTCTTGTCTACTTAAGGGCCCATATGTCGTATTCATATGCGCGCAACCAATGGGGAGTTGAGGGCGACGCTCCAACCACCTCCAAGGTCATAACTTATAACTTTCGTTCTTATCATATTCTCTCACTAATTGAAGGTTGGTACGACACTTATTCCTATTTTTCGTTAGCCTATTTCATATTAATTGTGACAATGTGAAGATTTACATGTCACTATGCATCTATCATTATGACAAAATATCTGTGAGGCATGTCTATCATATTAGTGCAAAAGAAATTATGCACGTCAATGTAATCAAATCAATACATATAACTCATATACTCATCACATCATTAAGGCAAATCATAGCAAACGGAGAGCATCAACAAAGAAAAACATTTTTGTTCCAAACTGTAGGGAGATTTGTACTTACTTGTCTTAGTGCTTAACTTCCGGAATTGTACCTTTTACTACGCAAGTTTAGAAATTATCTTAATTTAACAATAATCTCATTATTAGATAAATCAGTTATATTAATTTATTTAGTATTATTTATTTTATAAATTAAAGTGGAGCTTAATTTACTTATATTATAATTACCTTAACAAAATTCATATTAACTAGTGTTAATTAAATTCTACTAATATATTTAATTAATAATTAATTGATTAATTAATTGATTAACTAATTAATTAGGTAGTAATTAACTTTATTTAATGAGTAATATAATTCAATTACATAATGTTAATTGACTAATAAATTATATCGTTAATAATTTTAATTATTTTACTTAAATATTCTTTCTCATATAAAATTAATCAATTAATTCTCATATTAAGTAATTAATAATAGATTATGCTAATAATTAATGTTTGATTAATATATAATAATCATCCATAGTTTTATTACAATTATATCAATGATTAATGCTCAATTAATGCTCTAATTAATTATGTATTATAATTATGTAGTTACTCAACAGAATAATCTTACTTACA
This sequence comes from Ficus carica, assembly GCA_009761775.1. Taxonomy (NCBI): domain Eukaryota; kingdom Viridiplantae; phylum Streptophyta; class Magnoliopsida; order Rosales; family Moraceae; genus Ficus; species Ficus carica. Next base: position 42,645 of record VYVB01000722.1, on the reverse strand, counting down.
CAGTAAGTATCACATATTGATTCTTATAATTAGTTAATTAATTATAATTACTTTATTAATTACTAATTAACTTTCTTAGAATAATTACATTTTATGATATGTTAATTAATTAATTAATTAATTAATTAATCAAGGTGACAAGGAGTCACCTAATGTAACCTTCCATAGTATTGGGCTTATAAGACTCAATCCCATTAGTTATGATCAGTTAGTTGGACTAGGTAGTCTCTTGGTAGATGCCCAGTAATCCTCCAGTGTACTTATCTTAGTTTAGTTTAAAAACTGTGATTCAACGTTATAAAGTTATGATTTTTCACATTATTTTGATCATACACTAATACCACTAATTTCATAAATAAATATATCTATAGTTGACTTACCCTTATGTCCATTTATATTTAATCGTTTGTCGATGAGGGATTTTAACTTATAAGATTTATTTAAATTTGAGTATATTCCCGTTTTGGACACTTGATACTCGTTGGAAAGCTTGAAGTATATGTTTTTCTGTTTTTATAAGTTTTTTTCCAAGATTTCAAGTGTGTTCAAATATTAATGTGGACGTTTTGTCTAAGTGTCTTATGTGAATCTCAGTTTACCAGATTACAATATATTATGTGATTTATTAAAATTTATGTGCATATCCGTTTTAAACGTATGATATTCATTTCGAAACTTGAGATGTAACTTTTTAGCCCTAAGTTATTTCCTTTAGTATTTGAGTGTTTCATATTGTAAACTTATGTTTTGTTACTATTGGTCCCACGGGTACCCTAGCCAGATTTAAGGTAAATTTAAGAAAACATAACAATTTACTTACAAGTCCAAATAAGGCAAATATATGTTCATGTGAAAGCTTATGGTGTCTAGTTCATCTATGAAATTTTTGTGATAAAAAATTATGGTTCCTGCCCAAAATATACCCCCCCATGGCTGGTACAAGGCTTTGCAAAGACTCTCGGTTCGTGGTCCAAACTATAAAATTCACCAAAAACTGTACATTTATCCGTTAGAGCGCATGATACCTGTTGTGCAAGCTTAAACAAATCTATTTTCCAGATCTATAACTTAATCTAAAATTTTGAGGTAAAGGGTTCGGAGTACATAAACCCGGTGCTAGACAGTACCCCAAAGTTCCTTTTCTCTCGAGTTTATGTCACAATTTCAAATGCACATAACTTTAGACATACAAAAGCAAACCAAGCGATTAACAAGCCTAAAAAGCTTAATTCTCGAAGATAATTCTCATGTTTTATTTTTTTAACATTTTTCGACAATGCATGCCCATATTACCACAACAACCACAAGCTCTAACAAAGTTTGTAAGATCTTACCGAATGCTCCATGGATCCTTTAAGATCTCGGACCTCTAAAAGTTCTTCTCAAACGTTTTCCTAGGGAAGAAGAAGTCTAACATTAAACGTTCTAACTAAACATCATGTTTTAGTTCTCCAAAAATGACTAAACACAAAGAATACCACTATATATCTTTAATAACACGTCCTCTAAACCCGCTTCACACATTCTTTGAACTTGGTAACGAGGTTTGCTTGGAGCTTGAAAATGGAAGGAGGAGGGGGCTAGAGGGTGTTGGAGATGGAGAATATTGTTGGTTGTTTTTTTTTTTTTTTTTTTTTTTTTTTTTTTTTTTTTTTTTTTTTTGTTTGGAGCTTGGTGGTGGTTAGAGAAGCTAAAGTTTTGAGCTTAACTATGTGAGAATAAAATAAGATATTGGGGGCTTGTTTCTAGTCAACATTTGCTTTAAAGGAGTTGTATTTTGAGGGGTAAAATATGAAAATTTTTGGCTGATTCTCCCTTTACATTGCCACCACTTAAGGGAGGGAGTTGGTGTGAAAATTTGGTTCACAAAGTGGTAGACAAAGGTCACTTTCACTTGTACCTTCTTGGTCATATTGCCAAAACAAGGTGCCATCTCTTACTTGAGGTTGCATATATGCACCACTTTCTTTCTTTCTTTTTTTCTCATTTGTTCAAATTTCCTGGTTTTTTACCACAACAAATCCGGATCTCCCTTTGATTTCTCATTTTTATTTTGTTTTTCTTTCTTCCAATATTTCCACCATTGATCAAAGGTTGTCATCCTTATTCTCATCCATTAGATCTTCCATCACACCAATCCTTATCATAAGCTCTCATTGGTCACTTAGCATCCAAAGCCTGACCATTGATTTGTCTATGATCCTTTACCATAAAATCTATACCATTGATTCACATCTAAGCACAATTCTTAATCAATATTCCACCTTTAGATTTACAAAGAGTAAATCCTAATTTTTTCCCGTCGTTCACTCATCTTTTATGTATTTATAATCATTTAAACAGAAAACTCAATATTGCTAGATCATCGACATCATCAGACTGATGATACATACAATCATTCCTGATCTTGAAATTTGATATTTATCAAAATAAGTCATTAGAAGTATATTAATAAATGAAATCTATGATAATAATTCAAAATCAAGTTTACAAATTTCGAAGACGTCACATTCTCTTTAGCAGAATTGAGCTGTGTGAGGGATGCTTTATTTTCTTTTCCTTTGGTGGTTTGTAGCTACTATTTTCTTCGGCTGTTGCTTTTTTTTTTTCGATTAATGTAGTGGTCTTTGCCTTTGTAAATGAACATTCTTTGCTAAAAAAATTTGACCATTACGTTATAGGTATGGGATGTTGGATGGAGGTCAATCGAGTCGGTCATAATGGTTATTGTTTTGTCTTTTTCTTTTTCTTTTTCTTTTTCTCTCCCTCAATCCCCATTTAGTATCGTCTGTGCTTGTACTCACTATTATGGTAAATCAAAGTCACCTGGAGCTTGCAGTCGAAACCGTAGTAAAAGTAATTATCATAATTACTATACAAGTCATTACAAAAATTACCATTCATAAGTCATAATTACCATTTGGAAACAAAATTACTATCTCAGGACAATAATATAATCAGTTTGTGATAGTCATCAGTCTCTACAAGAAAATGGTAAGTTGTGCAGTTGTGCATCGTTTGTGAATGGATTTATGTGATGGTTCATAAGTAAAGATATCAACCTCTTAATGGTATGAGGTCTTTTGGAATGAGCTTAAGAGCAAAAGTTGGGCACGAGGCCTAAAGCAGACAATATTATACCAAAGGGAGGCATGAGTCGTGAAATAGTATCAGAGCCTATACCCAACCGGAAGTGTGGCCAACGACAATGTTGGCCCCAAAAGAATGGATGATGACAGTTATCAGTCCCTAGAATGAAAGGGTAAGCTGTGCAGTCTCACATTGCTTGAGAATGGATATATGTGATGGTTCATAAGTAAAGAGACCATCTTTAATGATATGAGACATTTTGGGATGAGCCCAAGGGCAAAACCGTACGGGCACGAGGCCCAAAGCGGACAACATCGGTACCAAAGGGAGGCACGGGTCGTTACAGCTTTATTTAAAAGAGTCATCAATAATAACTATATATGTTACAAAATGAATACTGTGATAAAATAAGTACTTTTAATTGATGGTCATGATTAAAATTACAACAGTCATTATAAAAATGACCCCTTGGTAACCTTATGCCTTCTAGGGCAACACTTCATATCGCAGGGTTGACAACTCGGCATCTCACTTTGTCAAAAGATCCCAACCTGAGGCACTTCAATTGGATGGACGACAGATTCATAGGTTAAATAAAGAGTCTTTTGTGTAATACTTGGAGCAATAATTGTACAAATCTATTTGACGGCAGTTACACACAACATAGCTTGAGGACAAGGTAATTGATCCATCTGAAATTTTATGTTGGTACATGTCATGTCTCTCGTATCCACAATCCAAGTCTGAGCAAATATGCTAGTCACTGAGTATTCAAATTGATCAGTTACCTGATGCTATAACTAAACAGAAGGTAAATATAGTTATTATTACGAGTCATAATAAGAATTACTATGAATCATAATAGAAATTACTTTATATGTGATTTAACCGTCATCATGTACCATTAATGATAATCCAGAGTACATTATAATTTAGTAATTCTCAAGGTCATTAAAATGTTGACTAACGAGGTCATTTCAATGTTAACCTGATAGTAAATTATACTTACCATTGTTACAGTTACAAACTACTGTGACAAACATTCTTACAGAAAGGAAGGTAAAACACTATATGATAATCCACAAAATTACAAATTGACAACAGATATCGTGGCTTCGTTTGCCTAATAAACTCGACCTAGTTATTTTCTTATAAAAAAATATATATGATTAACAACACAAACTTTCTCAAAATGGTCTATCGCACAACAATAAACACAAAACCTTTGCCATGCTTTGTTATCAGTAGATAAAGCGAAAAAAAAGACCATGAAACACAACCAACAATGTCTCCAGCAAAAACAACCACGTAAATTCGAAAAAAAAAAAAAAACCTCACCAAGGTTTTACTTCAAATCTAATGGAGGAGAATCTGAGTCTAAAAGCTTTTTCAATGTTTTTGGTCGAAGGAGAGCAGAGAGAGAGAGAGTGGGCGGGATATGAGGGGGAAAAAAAGAGGAGTTTTTCTCTATATGGACTATCAAGAGGGCATTTTGACATTTAACGTCACCCTCAAAAGCTAGATCCAACGTATCGATGCTAGATGCGAAAGTCTGAAAAGTGGTGCAAAATCAAAATTATTTTTCTCAGAAGTGCATTTTTGAATTAACTCCAATAATTGATTGACAAAACTTATTTATATAAAACTAGCTTCTAATGTATGCATGAGTTTTAGAGCACAACTTTGGATTATGATAGTGGCGCAAGCATAAATGACTAAGGAAATTTAATTGATTAACATATTAATCTAATTGAATATTAATTATTAAAATTTCTATCTTAAAGGTTCATTTGGCCCTCTTGCTAGTGAAATAAAAATACTTGGATGCTTTTACAAATGTTGTCAGGATTGAGTAAAATATCCATTACAAGTTTCTTTGTACCGAGGTGTGGCATTGACAATGTTTGGGACTTGATTGGCGTCTTTAACGTAAAGAACTGATATTTTTTTGTCATAATCTTATACTACAATATAGATATTGGTTGCGCATTAAATATGTACTTTAATTGTTAAAAAACTAAAGTGCAGTATTTTTTTTTTTGTTATAATTGTTAAAATAGATAAAAATTGTGAATGTCTGGTTTGTAAATATGGCAACTAGTGAATAAAGCAGCAGAATGGAATTTTGAATTTTTCCAAAACCACTACGAAAATCGGCTTATTGTTATATAAAATAATTCTTTTTTTTTTCCCCTTAAATAAATGGAGATGAGAAACTAAAATCTCCACTTAAATTCAGTATTACACAAAAAAAATAATAAATAATAATAGAAACAGAAAATCATAATCCAGCATCCTCGTAAAAAAACCAAAGATAAAATAAATTAAAATAAAAAGAAACAATCCTTCATAGAAGGCAAACAAATCCAAATTTTGGTTTCACCTATATATTTTGAAATCCTTTTTCTTATAAACACGGAGTTTATAGGCGATTTTCTTTTTCAGATCCGGTATTATGTTTCTTATAAGTTGTTGAGTTTCCTCCAATTTATACTAAAATCTTAAAACCACAATCTCCACATGTTTCTGACAAATGTATAATTAGCAAGATCTCTCTCATGACTTGTCTTTCCTAGTGTTCAAAGCTCAACATCTATGATTATATTTAAAGATGGCGTCGAGTTATTTTGATGTTTGTTTTACGTTCTTTTCTTGATTTGACTGGCATGAATGATTCTTTTGCTTTCTCAACGTGATCTGTCCCAAGAAAGCCTAGCTGTTGCATTGGCTTCCTCCATAACTTGATTAAGTAATTGAAAACTCTAAACATAAGGTGACATGATTGAAATAGTACTTGAAATAATACCTGGTTCCATATGAATCAATATTTTATTGTATGAAATTTTGTGAATTAAAACAAAAATGATGAATATAAAATTGAATTCACAAAATTCATACTAGTATAGTGTGTCCATGTTCATCTCCTAATTATTTTATGTACAATATATAGATGGTGTGACCAATTGAGAAAGGTCATGGTATGATGCCACTTTCATTCACGCAATTCATCATCATGAGGAGGAAGTTAAATTTGGATTTTACCAAGTGTTTGGTAGAGTGTAATTTTTTCTCTTTTCCTTGCTGGCTGGAAGCTCATGATTAGCTTACTACAGAGGAGTAGAGGTGGTCACAACCTTGTTTTAAGCATCTAAAAGTATAAAAACTCTACCTTTCTCATGATGGATAAATTTATGTGTGTGAATGTGTTATGGAAGCTTTGTGTTAAAAGTTTATGCTCACAAAGTTAATATGTATGTATGGCTTGTAAAAAAGGTCAGAGTTTGAGTTCTCGTTCTTGAGTCTGATTCAAAATATGATTTTGATTATGGTATGGTGTTGAATATGTTAGGTAGAATATGTTCATAAGTAGATTATGGTAAAAATAAAATAAATAAATAAAAATTGCATCTTCATGATTTGGACCTAAAAAGTTTGCACCTTTTCATGTATGATAGTACTAGAACACATTCATGTTGGAAAATAATTGAATACGTGGGCCTACATATGTAATTACATGTGTATTATAGGTTATCTTAAAGTCCAGCCCATTTAAAGTGGTTTAACTAAGGTTAATTTTTATTGGGCATTGGGCATTACATATAATATGGGTTTATTATGTGTAAAGGCCTAATTTCATATTTCTAATTTTATGATGGGCCAAAATAAAAATATGAAAAAGTATAACTACTGTAGTTATTTTAAATGGTTATGGTCTCTAATTCATATGATATATTCATTCATATTCTCTCTGACATCCCATCATCAATAATAAATACATAGATTCTTATCTAAGAAAAATCGTATTGAATTAGAAGATCCGTAACCCATAATCGTCTCCTTCCCATGGATCAAGGTATGCTTCCGCTTTCATTCTCTTGATGATTTGACATGGTGGATCTTGGATGAATTGGATTTTCTCCATTGAAGTTTTAGGTTTCTATCTTAACAAGTGGTATCAGAGCATTCTCCATGTTAAACCATTAAGAATTAAGTTTTCTTTCTAAATGTTGGTTTGGTTTGTTGGATTTAAGAATGGTTATGGTATGGATTCTTTAATTTTGTTCTTCCAAAATTCTGGAATCTTCTCTCTGTTAATGATGATATGATGAAATATTGATGTTTTGTTATGAATTAACGACATTAAGAAAGAATTTTAGGGTTAAAATTCGATAGTACGCTTTGGAATGTGAATTTTTGACTCCAAATTTCGAATTTCGGGCTTTGAAAACTACTACTACGGATTGTACGTGCGCTACAACGGACTTTTTCGGCGCTATAGCGCGCCCGTACGGCCAGGTACGGAACCTAGGCTGCGAAACAGCGCTGGCCTGGCGCTGCAGCCCCCCTCCCCCGAATTTTTTTTTCTTTTTCTTTCAATTAAATTCCAAATTTTGGTTTATTGGTTATATCTTTGGATATCTAATTTTCTAAAATAAATTAATTAAAGCAACATGTTACCAAGTAACCTCTCTTGTGTAGATTGATTTATTTGGAATATTAAGATGGTTGTGTGTATGTAATTCATGCGGATATTGACCAACCCAAATGAATGTTAATATTTGGCCGAATTGCATGAACACTTGTGGTAATAAATATGTGACAATTATAAGGTGTTCCATGTGAATAATAAGTCGATTCAAAGATAGACCTATTGTTTGACAAGACTTATTGTCAATATTTGATTACTATACCAAGAGTATCACTTACAAGTTAATATTTATGTCCAAAGACTAAATATTAAATGTTGTATTAGGTATCTTGTGATGGGGCCCACCATTATTTGAATTTATTGATTGTTTGATATGCATTCTTATGTGAACATGTTATTTGCTTGTTTTGTTATTTGTTCAGTTAGTGCATCTACTTCTACTATATCTACTACTGTCAATTCATCCCCATGCTAAATAGGACCAACTTCAAGGATTGGAATGATAATGTTATGATCGTTCTCGGGTGCATGGATCTAAACCTTACGCTAAGGATTGAACGACCCGCTGACCTTACGGACAATAGTTCTTTTCCTGGACATGGAAAGGTAAGATTGTTCAAATCGCATGAGTCTTATGATCATAAAGCGTGGAATTCCGAAGCCTTTAGAGGCGCTGTGTCCGAAAAGGTACTACTTCCAAGGAGTTTCTTGAGGAAATTGAAAAGCGTTTTGCTAAAAACGATAAGGCTGAAACAAGTACGCTTTTAGCAAGCTTGATTTCAATGGGTATAAAGGAAAATGAAATATAAGAGAAATACATCATAGAGATGTCTCATCTCTCTTCAAAACAAAACACAATAAAGTTAGAGCTGTCTAAGGATTTGCTTGTGCATTTAGTTTTGATTTCGCTTCCCTGCACAATTCAGTCAATTTAAGGTCAGTTATAACTGCCAAAAGGACAAATGGTCTCTGATGAGTTAATTTCTCATTGTGTGGAAGAGGAAGAAAGGCTAAAGCAAGAGAAGACTGAAAGTGCTCACTTGACAAGTACATCTAAGGACAAGAACAAGAAAAGGAAAAAGGATAAGAAGCTGCAAGTGGTCCAACTCAAAAGAAACAGCAAAAGAACCAAGATGAAGAATCTGGCTATTACTTTTGTCACAAACCTGGACACAACAAAGAGGGAATGTACCAAATATCATGCTTGGCGTGCAAAGAAAGGTACACTTCTCACTCTAGTTTGTTCTGAGGTTAATTTAGCTTCAGTACCAAGACACACTTGGTGGATAGATTCTGGTACTACTACTCACATAAGTGTGTCTATGTAGGGTGCCTGAGTTGCCGAAAGCAAATGATGCTAAAAGATTCATTTATGTGGGCGTGGCAAATCGGTGAAGTTAAGGCTATAGGGAATTTTAGTTATTATTAAAGACTAGAATATTATTGGATTTGAAAGAGACATATGTTGTATCGTCATTTAGAAGGAATTTGGTTTCTATTTCTGCCTTGAACAAATTTGGTTATTCTTCTTCTTTTGGAAATAGTCAGTTTTGTCTTTCTTCAAATATTATTGGTACCGGTTCTTTATCCTTTTATGATAACCTATATTTGCTTGATACAGTTGCCTCATTTAATGAAACCTTGCATGTGAATTCATGTGGTATGAAACGTAAATTAACCAATGAGAATTCCGCTTCATTATGGCACAAGCGCTTAGGTCATATTTCCAAAAGTAGAATTGAAAGACTTGTGTCCGATGAGATTCTTGATTCCCTTGATTTCACAGACTTTGAGGTTTGTTTTGACTATATTAAAGGGAAACAGACAAACATAAGGAAATTAGGTACCAATAGAACTTCAGATGTCTTAGAACTAATTCACACGAATATTTGTGGACAATTCCCTACGGCTTCTTGGAATGGTCAACAATATTTCATTTCGTTCATAGACGATTACTCACGTTATGGCTACTTGTATCTCATTCATGAGAAGTCCCAGTCAGTGGACGGTTCAAGGCTTACAAAGCTGAAGTTGAGAACCAACTCAGCAAAAGCATTAAAGGCGTTAAATCTGACCGTGGTGGTGAGTACTATGGAAGATATGACGGATCAGGTGAACAACGTCTAGGGCCCTTTGCTAAATTCCTAGAGGAATACGGAATAGTCCCATAGTACACCATGCCAGGATCCCTAGCATGAATGGTGTAGCTGAGAGACGAAATAGAACACTTAAGGACATGGTAAGGAGTATGAGTAGTCATTCCACCTTGCCAGAATCTCTCTGGGAGAAGCACTACAGACTGCAGCTTATATTCTCAATAGAGTACCATCTAAGGCAGCAGCCAAAATCCTTATGAGCTTTGGACAGGCAAGAAGCCTAGTTTGAAGTATTTTCACATTTGGGGATGTCCAGCTGAGGCAAGGCCTTATAGGCCAAATGAAAAGAAACTGGATTTCAGAACAATAAGCTGCTACTTTATTGGATACTCTGAGAGATCAAGGGATTACAAGTTTTATGATCCCACTACTAAGTCCATTTTAGAGAGGGGAACTGCAATGTTCTTTGAGGATATTGAGTTTTGTGGGAGAAATAAGGTTAAAGACTTTGTCTTTGAAGATGAATATGTTTCTATTCCTACAAATACTTTTGATAATGATCAGGTTTTTATTCCTGACATTGATCAAGTAGCAAGTCCAGAACATCAAGACAATGTTGAACAACTCCCTACACAAGATGAAGTAATTGTTCCTGAAGAGCAAACTCAACAACCTCAAGAACAAATGCCATTGAGGAGATCCATAAGAGAAAGGAGAAATGCGATTCCAGATGACTACATAGTCTTTCTCCAAGAACATGATGATGACATTGGAGTGATGGAAGATGATCCAATCAACTTTCATCAAGCCATGCAAAGTTCTAATTCTTAGAAGTGGATTGATGCCATGAATGAAGAGATTAAGTCCATGAAAGACAATGACGTTTGGGATCTCGTTTCATTGCCTAAAGGTACGAAGCCCATTGGTTGCAAATGGATGTTTAAAACCAAGAGGGATTCGATGGGCAATTTAGAGAGATATAAGGCTCGTCTTGTTGAAAAGGGCTTTACTCAAAAGGAAGGCATTGACTTCAAAGAGACATTCTCTATGGTTTCAACGAAAGACTCTTTTAGGACTATCATGATACTTGTGGCACATTTTGATCTTGAGTTACATCAGATGGATGTAAAGACGACGTTTCTCAATGGTGACATTGATGAAACAATTTATATGGTGTGACCGGAAAACTTTATGTCAGGAGACCCAAAGAGGATGGTTTGCAAGTTAAAGAAATCCATCTATGGACTTAAGCAAGCTTCCCGTCAATGGTATTACAAATTTCATCAAGTAATAGTCTCATTTGGTTTTGAGGTAAATGCAGTTGATGATTGCGTATACCACAAGTTCAGTGGGAGTAAGCATATCTTCCTGGTACTGTATGTCGATGACATACTACTTGCTAGCAACAATATAGGCTTGTTTGCAACGAAACCAAGAGATTTCTATCAAAGAAATTTGAAATGAAAGACCTTGGTGACGCCTCTTTTGTATTAGGCATACAAGTACATCGAGATCGTTCTCGGGGTATACTTGGATTATCACAAAAGGGCTACATCGAAAAGATACTTAAGAGATTTGGCATGCAGAATGTAAACCAGGTGACACCCCTGTTGCTAAGGGAGACAAGTTCAGTCTCAATCAGTGCCCTAAAAATGACATTGAAGTTAAAGAAATGCAGAAGATTCCTTATGCGTCAGCTGTTGGGAGTCTGATGTATGCTCAGGTTGTACACATCCAGATATAGCATACATTGTTGGGATGCTAGGTAGATATTTGAGTAACCCTGGGATGGATCATTGGAAAGCAGTCAAACAGGTTATGAGGTATTTGCAGAGAACAAAAGATTACATGCTCACATATAGGAGATCAAACCAACTGGAGATCATTGGACATTCTGATTTGGATTTTGCTGGATGCCAAGACAGTCGAAGATCCACATCAGGCTATATCTACCTACTGGCTGGGGAGCTATTTCCTGGAAGAGTGTCAAGCAGACACTCATAGCTTCTTCCACCTGGCAGCAAAGTTTATAGCATGTTATGAGGCATCCAACCATGGAATATGGCTGTGGAATTTTGTCACTGGGCTGTAAATTTTAGAAGGTGTTGAAAGACCATTAAAGTTATTTTGTGACAATAAGTCAGCAGTGTTGTATTCTAATAACAACAAGAGCTCATCGAAGTCAAAGCATATAGATATCAAATTCCTAGTTGTTAAAGAAAGAGTTTAGAGTGGTCAGGTTTCTATAGAGCATATTGGTACATACTTCATGATTGCGGATCGCTTACCAAGGGCTTCCACCCAAGGTCTTTCATGAGCACATTGCTCATATGGGTGTCGTATCATTTGATGATATACTAATTTAGTGGGAGTTTGTGTTTAGATGCTATTTCATTTCATTTGGATACTTTATGTTTATGGATATTTTCTGTAGAAATAAAGAATTCAATTTATTTTCACTCTGATTTGTTTTAACTTGATCTCATTAAAGAATAAAGATGGATCAGTTGGAAATAGGCATGTGTAGATCACATTGCATGTAGTTTTCATGCTACACATCCATATTTGATCTATGTCATTTGGTTATATCGATATACGTGACCATTGATGGATTTAATTACGTTAGATGTAACGAAGATCGCTTTGATTCTATATTGATATAACTAATGGACGAGATTGTTCAGAGATGCCTTTGTTCATGATAGCAAAATTTTTGAGCTCATAAAGTTATGCACATTTTGTAAGGAAACATATGTGGCCCAAGTGGGAGATTATAGGAAAATAATTGAACTTGTGGGCCTACATATGTAATTAAATGTGTATTATAGGCTATCTTAAAGTTCAGCCCATTTAAAGTGGTATAACTAAGGTTAATTTTTATTGGGCATTGGACATTAAATATAGTATGTGTTTAATATGTGTAGAGGCCTAATTTCATATTTCTAATTTTATTATGTGCCAAAATAGAAATATGAAAAGTATAACTACTGCAGTTATTTTAAATGGTTATGGTCCCTAATTTATACGATATATTCATTCTTATTCTCTCTGACATTCCATCATCAGTAAGAATACATAGATTTTTCTCTAAGGAAAATCGTATTGAATTGGAAGATCCGTATCCATAATCGTCTCCTCCCATGGAACAAGGTATGCTTCTACTTTCATTCTCTTGAGGATTTGACATGGTGGATCTTTGATGAATTGGATTTTCTCCATTGAAGTTTTGGGTTTCTTATTCTAACAATTCAAAGTTTTACCTTTATGATTTGGACATGAAAGTTTTACATTTTTAAGCATGTTAGATCTTGAGCATTATAAGGTTTCCATTTTTGTGGGTTGAACACAAAAGCTTGTATTTTTGGGTTTTGTCTATATGAAAATGGATTAAACCACAACCTTGAACTCACCACTTCACTCAATGATGTACTAGAGGACTCAACAAGATAAATATGACAGTAGAAACTGAGTAAACCACTGGGTTACTCAGGTAAACCCATGGATTAATCTATCCTGTCCAGCTTTTCAGGCCTGTTTCAGGCCGCCTAGAGGTTGAAATGGGCTTCGAGGTCAACTGAGAAAATATAGATCCAGGTGTTAAAACATTTTCGCAACAACTAGCTACGACAAAATTCCGACTCTAAAACAGCGTTTCAGGCGGTAATAATATTCTGGTCTGGAATAATGTTATTCGCGCTACAGAAGTTTGCGTTTTGTAGGAAAGCGGACTGCTTATGTGCCAAATCAGCATTTGGCCAGAACACAATAGTTTTAGAACGTAATGAAATAGAATGTTTATATGAAGGAAGTTTTGTCAAAATCTTGACGGTTTTTAAGATGAGACTTTTTACACGAACTTACATTTAAGGTGAATTGTGTTTTTGATTAAAAGAACTTACATTAGTTTTAAACCCGAACGTTGAGATATTGACTAATGAACCTATTTAATGCTCTATCAACCCCCAGCCCCGAACATGGGAAACCGTTAAGGGAAAATAGTAATTTTGCACTTGTAGTGCACAAAAAGAAAAGAAAAATGGATTTTAATTAACAACAAAAATCAATGGGAATAGTAAACTAGTTTATTTAAATAACTGAACCTGTCAACGGCTCTAAGTTATTGAGAGAATTCACATAGAACTCGAGAAACCCTACACCTAGCCAACGTACTGATTGGGCCTTGTTAGAAGTATGGAGGATAAGCCATTAGTAAATCATTGGGGGAATGTCACAATGCCACTATTTCAAAACCTCTAACCTTTTGACATGATTTTTGGACAATTTACTTCTTTGCCACCCAATAGTACTAGTCAAAGGTTAAAGAATGCTGGTCAAAACATTAACATCACATGCTTTACCCAATTATTTATATTTGTAAGAAGAAAAAATCTACAGATACCAAATTGCCCATATTGTAAAAAATTCTACAAGAATATTTCATATTTTTAACATGGATAGACAGACGTCTTGGCACAAACCGCCAACATTGATCGTCACAATATTCTAGTAGAATATTTTAGGTAATTCTACTAAGATATATTCTATTACAACATAGATGTCAGATGTCTCTCCGGTTTTGACTGCCGACGCCGATTTCTAGTAGAATATTTTAGTTATTCTACTGAAATACTCAACATAGATGGTCGGACATCTCCGACTATAACTACCGGCTCCAGTCGTTGGAATATTCTAGTAAAATATTGTAGGTATTCTACTAGAACATTTTAGATATTTTACTAAAAATTTTCAATTTTCAACATGACTAATTGAATGTCTCCAACTCCGGTCCCCAGTCGAAATATTCTAGTAGAATATTTGAGTATTCAGTTAGAATGTTTTATCTATTCTATGAGATTTTTATTTATTTTTTTTTTTTTTTACATTCTATCAGAATATTTGTTGTTTTCAACATATCTAGCTAGACAGCTCCGACTTTAATCACACAATTAGCGGTAAAAACATTGTTCAACCGAGAACCTCAGTGAATTGAACAATTTCTAAGCAACCAAATAATTTCCAAGTTAGATAATTTTTTTTTTAATCTGAAATTCACAACAAAATGAAATAATAATAACTAAAAACAAATTGCTAATCAATTTGAGGAGCCAATTGCCTCCGGCAACTCATTCATGCATTTTGTCGAACACCTCTAGTCCAACAGCAACAACCTCATCGAATCCAGTCATTTCCGGTTCTTGAACTCATCTCCCAATAGCCCATTCAATTCTTCTTCTTCATCATCTTCCACAAAAGCAAATAAGAGAAAAGAATAATCACAACACTTTCAATTTCAAATCCATAATAGAACAATACAAAGATCGTGAAGAACTGACCAAAGCATAGTCAGGTTGGTTCGCAGTAATTGTGGCAAAGGTCTCGGCAGCGACTTCGTCGAGTTGGCTGGAGGTATCTCCCGGTAGACATCGGCTTGCAGCCGGCGGCTCTGACGATGAGGATCTTCCGCGGTGGAGATGAGGATCTCCGGGGGTTTGGAGTCGCCGCTGGCCGAGATTGCGAAGTCGGAGATGGAGGAGAGAAAGGGAGCACCGAGAACGGGCAGCCGGTGGCTGACTTTGCCGATCTTGCAGATCGCCCAGTCGACGAGATCTACGCCGAGAGAGAGAACGACGATCTGAGAAGACGAAGAGAGAGGAAATAGAGTGGCAGAGTCCGATAGCAACCCTGGCCGTGACGTCTCCGCCGGCAAATCTCACAGGCGGATTGCACTCCGGCGACCTGACAACATTGAGAGGAGAGACAAAGGAAGGGAGAGCGAGGGTGATCTGTGCTGTAAGACCGGCGACGGTGACGACGACCTGGCGATGGCGGCGGCGACATGGCGACGGCGACTTGCCAAGGACGAAGGTCCTGCGAGGGAGAGAGAGAAAGGAAAGTGAAGAAGACTATGGCGGAAACAATAAAGCGTGAGGGAAAATAAAAAGCGAAAGAAAACTACACCATGTCAGAAAAGTAATCTGTTACGCAACAGTGGCAATATTATGCGCACAAGAGTGGCTACGCCGGTAATTTTCTCAAATCATTGGAATAAGAAATAACTTATACAATAAAAACATGTTCGGCATGATATATGGTATTGTATTATATTATATTATATTATATTATACATTATATTGTATTGTATTATTATTATATTATGATATTTGATTTAGTATTGCATTAAATATTATACAACATAATATGTTATTTGTTTTTCACCATACTGTATCGTATTAAGAATTGAGCTTTCAAAAGATAAAATTTATGTGATGACCCCAGGACCAGAGTTGGGTTTCAGAACGGTGAGGTCGGGTTTCGGGACGGGGTCGGCATCAGTGTAGGGGTTGGGTTTGAGTTTCGAGGCAGGGGTCGAAGTCGGGGTCAGCTTTTGGGGTCGAGATTCGAGACAGAGGTCGGGTTGGGGTCGGTATTCAAGGCGGGGGCCAGGGTCAAGCTTTGGGGTCGGGGTTGTGTTTAGGAACAAGGGTTGGGGTTGGGTTTCGGAGTCAGGGTCAAGGTCGAGTTTCGAGACGTAGGTTAGGAGCGGGGTCGGGTTTCGGGACGGGGTTGGGGTTGCGGTTTTGGGGCAGGGTTGGGGTTGGGGTCGGAGTCGGAGTCTGGGTCTGGGAAAGGTTTTGGAACAGGGTTGGGGTTAGGTTTTCAGGACAGGGGTCGGAGTTGGGTTTCAGAATGGGAGTCCGGGTTTGGTTTCGGGGCGGGGGTTGGGGTCGGGGTCGGATTTCAGAACGAGTGTCAGGGTTATCTTCGGGACGTGGTTAATATCGCATTTAGGGTCAGGATTCAGGACAGAAGTTGGGGTCGGGGTCGAGTTTTGGAGCGGGGTCGGGGTTGGGTTTTCAGGACCCAACCTTGAAACCCGACCCTGACCTTCATCCTAAAACCCGACCAGACCCCCGTCTCAAAACCTGACATGACCCTAACCTGAAACCCAACCCCAACCCCGAACCTGACCCTGATCCTGACCCACGTCTCGAAACTTGACCCCGACTCTACCTCAAAACCCAACCCCGATCCCGACCCTTGTCTCAAAACCAGACTTGACCCCCATCCCAAAACCCGACCTCGACCCCGACTTCGACCTAGAAACTCAATCCCGACCCTCCTCCTGAAACCCAATCCCGACCCCGATCCCAGTTCCAAAACCCGTCCCCGAGCCCTGTCTTGAAACCGGCCCCCGACTTTCGTCTTAAAACCTGACTCTGATCTCGACCCTTGTTCCAAAATCCGACCATAACACCCATTTTCGAAACCCGACCCTGACCATTGTCCCGAAACCTAACCCCAACCCCATCTCGAATCCCAATCCCGACATTCGTCCAAAAACCTGACCCTGACCCCCGTCCTAAAACCTGAACCCAACCTCGACCCCAATTTCAAAACTAGACCTCAACCTCCATCTCGAAACTTAACCCCAACCCCCATTCTAAAATCCGACCTTGAAACTCGACCTTGACCCCATACCGGAATTTGACCACGACTCTCGTCCATAAACCCAACTTGACCTCCATATTGAAATCCATCATATTTTGTTTTTGGACTTAGATTAAATTATACAATACAACCTAATACATACACTACTACAAAAAGGGGATTACACGACGGTTAAAAACCGTCGTGGTATTAAATTCCACGACGGTTTTCGAACCGTCGTGGAATCCAGAGTCGTGGAATCTTTTGAGATTTCACGACGGTTTTTTAACCATCGTGTAATATGAAAAAATAGAAGAATAAGGCTTATTTTAAGACCATACCACGACGGTCCTCAAATAAAACCCGTCGTGGTAGCCCGGGCCTACCACGACGGTCCAACAAGGGGACCGTCGTGGTATCACGGGCTACCACGACGGTCCCACAAGGGGACCGTCGTGGTAGCAAGGGCTACCACGACCGTCTCACCCAAAGACCGTCGTGGTAGCCCAGACCGTCGTGGGTGTGAAATTTTTTTTAATAAAATTGTTTTTGGCAAATTCGTTTCATTTCCCACGGGTGGTAAATCCTCTATGTTAATACGTTAGTACACATACAATATAATTTCCAAAAATATTATGTAATTACTTAGATAAAATTGTACAACAACAACTAATATAACGATAGTGAAAATTCTCTATATTGTTTCTAGTCAATAATGTATAAACCGCATGACAAAATTAGCTCACTCGTTCCTAACCAAACTCATGTCAGCATCAGTATAAAAATCCTTCGTTTGAAGCACGACTAGTCCATCAACAGTAAAGGTTATTTCTCGCATGTAAGCTAACACAAAATAACCGCATTCTACATAACCTTCCTGTATTGGACATCGAACGGTATCAATCAACGTTTGCCAGTTGCGTCGCTGTCTGATTCCGCTACCCACCAACAGTTTCCAATCATTAAGTGCCCTATCAAGTTGACAAATTTCAAAGCAATTACAAGAACAATTATTTTATGTCTAATCATAGATATGAACATATAAAAGAATACTTACGTCGTAATTAGGTCTTTAAAATCATCACCCGGTTCGTTTCCTAGAGGATTAAAGTACATGACCGAGTCATCCCACGGATCAATTACTGCCAATATCCAATGTTGGCCGCTATTATATGGCATAAGAAACCGCTTTCCCTTTGGTGCGTTTCTTCAAATCCGTAGAATACATTCGGCCCTCTCTCGAACGTAGGTGGCCCGATCTACATTCTGCTGAACTGGTGAGACAAGGACTGGTGAAATAAACTCGAACCGTTGATCGATACCTGTTCTTGCACAACACTCGACTAAGTATCTGTAAAATAATTAGGCACACTTGTTATGGAAAAACAAACATATATAAGATTAAGAAGATAACAAAATTAAATTATTTAAGGATAAATGTATTACCTGATGTAAATCATTATGCTGTTTGCACTAATTTCTTTAAATGAAATGAAATGATATATATCTTCAAACCCAATATATATGGGCATCTCATTGCCCATGACGAAGTGTTATTGTGGGCAGACTATTTGTGTACCGTCCCACATGGAACTTTGTACGTAAAATGCCAAAGGTCTCAATTCGAAGGAAATATCATTAAGGTCAAACGAAGGCATTTCTTCTTGCGCCGGTTGTTGTTCTACCTCCGGTTGTGACTGTATTTTCTTCCTCCCTACTCTCTTTTTCGTACGTTTGCTTCCCTCAGCTTCTCTTTCAGGAGCACGACTGGGACCTTTACTTGCCTGGCTCAAACTTGTTTGCACGACGATTAAACTTTTCGGCCAAGCAACAAACCCACCGACAGCTTCTTCTATAGATGTGGCTTCGTTGGTCGGAATAGGTAGGAGTGCACGATTTAGTTTTGGGATCGTAATTGTCACTCGTACATTCTCCTCACCTAAAGGAATCCCATGGACTGTGTCGGTTGGAACACAGTCCACGTATGCCCTGCCGATTGCAACAAGAATGACTCCTCCGTTAACTAAATCAGGAATAAAGAGATGGCATTCCTTACTTGCGTTCAGCATGGGATTC
Organism: Ficus carica; assembly: GCA_009761775.1. Lineage (NCBI taxonomy): Eukaryota > Viridiplantae > Streptophyta > Magnoliopsida > Rosales > Moraceae > Ficus > Ficus carica. The sequence continues at coordinate 23,526 of VYVB01000722.1, read as the reverse complement.
GGAACCGACGACCCAGCTTCTTTTTCATTCAAAGTGCAACTAGCTTTGAAGCTGTTGTGTTGATCTACGGTAGGTGCGGTCATCTCCTCGGCCATAGTCTCTCGGTTTATACCGTGCTTCACACAAAGTTCCTGTACGGTTCTTTCCAATGCGGCAATCTTTAGTTTCATATCCGAGACTTCATCTTTTTCCCTTGACGGATGCACAAGGTTGAAGTATTGCGACTGCTTGACAAACTTAGATTGACCCCGAATCCGACCCGAATGCTCGGCATTGCCTAATGCCTTGGTCAATATGTCCTCTATCCCCACAGATTCAAAACTTCCTTGTGTCTCTTGTTGAGTAAACTCCTCCTGTAACAATTAGATAAAATGTTATGTACTTGCAAACATAAAAGGGTTTACGGAAGGATTATATTATAAATGGATTCGAAAACTTACTATATTCTCGGCAATAGTTTTAAATTCTTTCTTCTTCAATCCTCCATCGATTTTGACGCGCATGTCCAGCCAACTTTCATACCGTTCTGCATATTTTCCCGTCTTCTCGAACTGCAACCCAATAATTAGCGTTAGTAAACATAAACGAATAAATTGGAAGAACAACAAACCATTTACACATTTTGTCCAAGTAAATAGCCTACATGAGCTTGGTCACGTTTCCTATAGCCGTCTCGACCCCCTGTTGATCCGTATTTGCTCTTCTTTCTTATCTCACTTCCTTGTTCGGACAGTCGTTTGAATTCCGGGGTACGTCGGTACTGAATGAATTTCTCCCAATCATCCTGGGTGATGGTGGGGTAATTGTGAACAACTTTTGGCGGTCATTGCCACACATTTTCGTCATCAATATGATCTCTGACAAAAGCTTGGTAGAGATCGTATCGAAAACCTTTAGCTGACTCCCCACAAGACTTTAATACACATTTTTTGTAGGATTCGTCAACAGTGAATGAAATTACAACTTCCATCCACACTATTTCTTTCCTTGGAGCTAAATCTGCACTTCTAAAGTCGGATATCCAAATGGGTGTGTGCTCTCGAGCAAGCACTCCAATTCAACTCTGTAATTCATCACCTGCCTTCCCTAAAGGTTGTCCTTTACCGTCAAACGAAACTTCAATTCGTTGCCCCTTTGCCCTCACCTGGTGGACTCTTGTCATTAGAGTTGCTCTTTGTCTACCATCTTCATCGGGATTGAATCTAGGTGAGTTGGTCCGGCGCGGTTTTCCAACATGAGTTTGCGTTGAGCATTCCTCCTCGTGATCTTGCGACATTTTAAATCAACCTAATGCAACTCTAGACCGAAACACATTTACAAACAAAAAAAAATTGTCATCGAATTTAACTTATAATCATGGCACCCAAACACATAAAAAGATCATAAATCCGTCCAACTTCACATATACTATTTACTTATATTTATGGAAATAACAAACAACATAACCAAATATGCATTTTATCGACAATGTCAAATGCTAAAATATAAGTTTCCAAATCAACCCTTTTTCCGTAAAATCCCCAATTCCGTACCTTACCCAAGGAATTTAGTTCAATATAAAACTAAATAGAACGCAACAAGGCAATTTAACCAACATGGCATATGCGGAAATTTAACTAACACAATAAAAAAAATTATCCGGAAAATTGCCATGCATTTTCCATTCGTAACACAAACTTTTTAATTCAACATAAAAATAAATCGAACTAAATTTGGGATTTGTTCACGCATGTCAAATGGATAACATATATATAAGTCACATAATCACAATATTTTCCGGGAAATTGGACGGAAAAATCCCAAATCAATCTATAAGTCACGAAATCAAAACTTTTTTTCGGAAATTTCCGATTACCTTCGCCTCACCCAATCATTGTACAACAAGCAAATAAGTCTCAACGAAATAGGCAATTTGTCGAACATGTCTTATGCAAGAAAATAGCATACAAAATCAAAGAATATACTAAAGGAAAATTTCACCCAATATCATAATAACAATCAACCAAATTAATTTTCAAAAACCGTACGGTGAAAAAGTAATTTGGGCTTACCAAGAACTCGAGTGGGCGACGACGAGGAGAGAGAGAGAGAATCCGTGTGGCGACCGAAGGAGAGAGAGAAGCCGGGGTGATGGTGGGCGACGGCGAGGAGAGAGAGAAGTCGTGGGTGATAGTGGGCGACGGCGAGGAGAGAGAGAGAGAATCCGTTTGGACGACCCAAGGAGAGAGAGAAGTCGTGGGTGGCTTGGGCGACGGCGAGTAGAGAGAGAGAGAAGCCGTGGGTGGCTTGGGCGACGGCGAGGAGAAAGAGAGGGAGGCCGTGGGCGCGACCGAAGGAGAGAGAGAGAGAAAAATTTGCTTGGCGTCGGCAAGGAGAGAGAGAGAGGAAACTAAGAGAATGGATGGAGATTGCCAAAAGTGAGATATAGCATTAATGGAGATTGGAAAGACAACCAAAGCAAAATAAGGGGGAGAATGCCGAAAAAATGAGGGAAATAGAGATGAGAGAGTAAAAAAAATCAAAAATTGACAAAAAAAATCCGCGCGCACGGTTTTCGGGGGAAATTTAAATTTCCCGGATACCACGACGGTTTTGAAAACCGTCATGGTTTTGAGGAAACCAAGACGGTTTTCTCTGAAACCGTCGTGGTTTCTTCAAAAAAATTTATTTTAAAAAGTTTTTTTCCGGAAAAATTTTTTTTAAACAATTTTTTTTTTTAAAATTTAGTAAAAACCACGACGGTTTCTCTTTGAAACCGTTGTGGTATTCTCAATACCACGACGGTTTCACAGAGAAACCGTCGTGGTTTCTACAATAAAAAATAATTTTTTTAAAAAAGTTTTTTCCGGAAAAATTTTTTTTAAATAATTTTTTTAAAAAAAAATTTAGTAGAAACCACGACCACGACGGTTTCACAGAGAAACCGTCGTGGTTTCTACAATAAAAAATATTTTTTTAAAAAAATTGTTTATATGATACCACGACGGTTTTTGTGGAAAACTATCGTGGTTACGTCGAAAATAATATATTAGATAAACTTTTGTCCACCTATAATCCCACAGGCGGGCACACCTGTGTGTTATGCACGAGCTAGCCCACATCAATAACTCATGTTCTTCTATTAATTCACACATGTATAGTGGGCATATATATAAATAATTAATATATTGTACATGTGCACAATTAACATATTTGTATATAACAACTTTTACATGAATTATATACAACGAAAAAGAAACTGTCAAGTTTTTTTGTTTTTCTTTTTGGTCTTCTCAACTCGTGCCTACTTGACATCTAAACGAAGCAAGTGTGAGGTATCATCGTCCAAATCATCAATCTCCTCGACCGGTGGCAATCCGCTTGTGAAAGATGGAATGTCGGTGCAATCTTCAACATCTTCTTATTCATCCCCGTGCATTTTTTGCTTCATTTGCACAACTAAAGATAAATCTAAATTGTCAGGATCCGTTGTGTAAAATACCTGTACCGCTTGCGACGCCATAATGAGAGGATCATTTTTGTAGCCCAAACGCCTAAAGTCCACAACCGTCACGTCGTCCCTATCAATCTTAACAAAATTATTGTCAGCCCAATTGCATTTAAAAAGTGCTATCCGCAAGCCGCAATAATCTAGTTCCCAAATATCGTCAATGAACCCAAAGTAGTTCATGCTACCGTATACCGGGCTCTTGTCCTTTGCGGATGAAATATGCATAGACTCGACACGGAGGCTGACACCACTATTTTGGACGGTATGCTTCTCATCTCTCTCGCGAGTGTAGGAGGAGTAGCCATTGACAAAGTACGATGTATATCGTGTGACTATCGATGACGGTCCTCTTGCTAGCTTCATTAACTCTTGGGAAAGGCCGGCCTTCATATGCAAATGTTTTCTTAGCCACTCCCGAAATGTCCGGTTGTGCTCATCTTGAATCCACTTCTTAGATCTGGTTTTCCTCGGATTCGCAACTCTTAATTCCGTCATGTGAACTTCAATGAAAGGCTCCACTTCCTTAGCATTGTGCAAAACATACAGACAAGCCTTTTCCCATTCATCTCGATTTACTGGTGAATGAACGCCCACGGATAGTCCTTTCGACGTAACTTGCCCGCTCGTTGGCAACCCTATTGGGTCCGCGTTAGACAAATACTCGGAGCAAAATTCAACTGACTCCTCGGCTATGTAGTTTTCCACTATACATCCCTCCGGCCTATTTCGGTTCTTCACATAACCCTTCAAAACCTTCATGTACCTTTCGAAAGGATACATCCACCTCAAATGGACCGGTCCACATAGTTTAACTTCCCGAACTAAGTGCACCGTTAGGTGGATCATGATATCAAAAAAGGCTGGTGGGAAATACTTCTCAAGCATGCACAATGTCATCACCAAGTCCGATTGCAGCGGATCAAGCATCAGTGGATCAATTACCTTCGAGCATATTGAATTGAAAAATGAGCATAACTTCGTAATTGCATATCGCACATCTTTCGTTAAAACTCCCCGCAATGCAAGAGGTAATAATTGTTGCATCAAGATATAACAATCATGTGTTTTCATTCCAATGAGCCTCAAATCCTTCATCGACACCAACCTTTTGAAGTTAGAAGAGTACCCACTTGGCACTTTCACGGACGCAAGCCATTAACAAAGCTTTCTCTTCTCTTGTCTCGATAATGTGTGCTTTGCCGGAGGTAAGTATGTGCCGTTCGATCTTTTCTCGGGGAGCAAATTTGGCCTAATCTTCATCTCTTCAAGATCTAACCGTGCTTTTTCACCGTCTTTAGTTTTGTTTGGAATGTCAAGCAACATGCGCACTATCGATTCACAAACATTTTTTCTCAATATGCATAACATCTAAGCAATGACGAATGTAAAGTGACTTCCAATATGGAAGTTCGTAAAAGATTGACTTCTTCTTCCAAGGTCCATCGACATCTGCAGCCTTACGTTTTATCTTCCCCAAAACTACTTTCACCTCTTTAACCATCTCATAAACGGCTTCGCCTTACAAAATCCGAGGAGCTGATCTTTCTTCGGTATTACCATCAAAAGCCTTCTTTTGTTTGCGGTATCGATGATTTGTTGGCAATAATCTCTTGTGACCAAGGTATACGGTTTTCTTACCATTCTTCAACCGGATGGAAGATGTTTCCTTCATACAAACTGGACAACCGATTGAACTCTTCACAGGATAACCAGATAGGTTGCCAAGTGCAGGAAAGTCGTTAATTGACCAAATCAACATTGCACGAAGATTGAACGTATCTTGACGGTGAGAATCTTTAACTTGTAAACCGTCTTCCCACAAGCTTTTGAGGTCATCGATTAATGGTGCCAAGTACACGTCAATGTCATTCCCCGGTTGTTGCGGGCCTGAAATCAATAACGTCAACATCAAGAACTTCCGCTTCATGCACAATTCTGGTGGGAGATTGTAGTTGACAAGTATGACTGGCCAGGTACTATGCCGACTACTCATGTTACTATGTGGGTTCATTCCGTCCGTCGACAAACCGAGACGTAAATTCCTTGGTTCTGCACTGAAATCTGGATGATTGTCGTCAAAGGTCTTCCATTGTGGTGCGTCGGCCGGGTGCCTAAGTTTGCCATCATCAACACGTTTATCATGGAGCCATGTCAAATTTTTAGCATGCTCGGCATTGCAGAATAAACGACGCAAATGTGGAGCCGGTGGAATGTACCATAACACCTTAACCGGCACTCCTTTTCTACCATTCGATGGCATCTTGCCCTTCTTCCATCTTGACTCGTTACAAACCGGACATTCATGTAAATTTTCATATTCTTTCCGATAAAGGACGCAATCATTTGGACAAGCATGTATCTTTTCATATTCCATTCCCAAAGTGCTCAACGTCTTCTTCGCCTCGTACATACTAGGTGGCAATTTGTTATCCTCCGGTAGAACATCTTTTAGAAATTCTAAAAGTGTCGTGAAACTAGAATTCGTCCACCCTCCCGACGCTTTCATATTCCATAATTTAACCAATGCCCCTAATTTCGTATATTTTGTACACCCGGCATACAAGGGCGTTTCGGCATCATTAATCATTGCCTCAAATAACTCCGGACGGTGCACAAAGTTGTCTTCCAAATCATTCACCATATTGAACATATTATCACCAACGTCTTCCTCAACAATAGGCTCTTTACCTTTAGTGCTCGTCGATGTAGATTTAATATCGATAAAAGCTTCGCCATGTAAATACCAAGTTTGGTAAGAACAAATAATCCCATAAGCGCGCAAATGCCCTCTAACATCATCAATGGAATGAGATCTATGATTACCACAAACTTGACATGGACACGGAATCTTATCATCTTCTATGTGAGCTTTGGCAAATGACAAAAATTCTTCAACACCAGCTTCATATACTTTAGACAATCTATCAAACCACATCCATTTCCTATCCATGATTTGCAACTCCTAAATAGAAAAATTAAAATTAAATAATTTATTAGAAGGTCGACTACTCTATTTAATGTAACATGCATATATATAATTTTCATTATTAATTAACAACGGCCCATTAATCGGTTTTTCAACATCTGAAAATCGAATTAAGAACATAACAAAAATAATTAAAATACAAAACCATCTAAATCCATAATTAATTAAGGTATAAATACCGGAGGGAAACATAATATTACTTTTGATCACTTAATTAATTTATTACCACCCATTGCACAATTTAACTCTAAATCGATCCCAAAACATATATATAAAACAAAAAACACCTTAATTTATAAAATCATATCTACAAATCATCAATAATATAACAATAACAAGTCAATCAATAATTAGTTATCACTTACAGATAAATTATAATGATGGATATATATAGATGATGGCGGTGACGTCCACACGGTGTACTGCCTGTATTCGGAGCGATCTGACTTTAATATCCGGATGATTTGTAGCTGTTGTGAAATATTTTGACGGCAACAATAGACTCTCAGCGTTTTATCTAGTTTTTTCGTGAATTTTAAACGACGGTTTCTAAAAAACGGTCGTGGAAGCTCGGAAATACACGACCGGGTTTGTGTAAACCGTCGTGGAATTCTGGTCGCTTCCACGACGGTTTTAAAAAGACCGTCGTGGATACTGATGCTTCCACGACGGTTATAAAAGACCATCGTGGAAGCGGCCGCTTCCACGACGGTTTGTCTAAACCGTCGTGGAAGCACGGACGCTTCCACGACGGTTATAAAAGACCGTCGTGGAAGCGGCCGCTTCCACGACGATTTATTTAAACCGTCGTGGAAGCACGGACGCTTCCACGACGGTTTTAAAAGACCGTCGTGGAAGCAGGCCTTTCCACGATGGTTTTCATAAAAAAATTTCCGCTCCGTGTTTTTGCGAATTTTACACGACGGTTTTTTAAGAAAACGGTCGTTGATGTACCGTCGTAGAATCACATTTTGTAGTAGTGATTGTTTCAGCAAGCTCTTCAAAAGTCTCAATAATATTCAAATCATCAACACATACAACAATGATAGAAAACCCATATTTTGATTTCTTAATAAAAATGCATGGACGTATAGGATTATTTACAAATCCTTCCTTTACAAGATATTTGCTAAGGCGATTGTACCACATACGTCCGGATTGCTTCAATCCATACAAAGATCTTAGTAATTTAATTGAACTCATTTCCCGGGGTATTGAACTGGATGCTTCAGGCATCTTAAATCCTTCAGGGATCTTCATATAAATATCACTACCCAGTGATCCATATAAGTATGCACTTACCACATTAATTATATGCATATCAAGTCCTTAAAAGACTGCCAGGTTAATTAAATATCTAAATGTTATTATATCCACCACAGGAGAATATGTCACCTTATAATCAATACATGGTCTTTGCGAGAAGCCTTGTGCTACAAGTAGTGCTTTATATCTCATGATTTCATTATGTTTGTGCACAAAAACCCATCAGTACCCTATGGGTTTAACACCTTCAGGTGTTTGGACTATAGGTCCAAATACTTCTTGTTTCGCAAGTGAACTTAGTTCTGCATGGATAGCATCTTTTCATTTTGGCCAATCTTGTCTTCGTTGACATTCTTCGACGGATTTTGGTTTATGATTCTCTCTTTCGTTCATAACATCAAGCGCTATTTCATATGCAAATACGTTGTTGACAACAATTTCATCAAAGTTCCATTATTTTCTTGTACTAACATAATTTGTGGAGATCTCAACATTTGCAATATCTTCATGTACCTAGACCACATCTGAGGTCATATCTTTGTTTATGTCAGTCATTTGTTCTAGCAATATGGTCTTTTTAAGAGCGCCAATCTCTTCAGGAGTGCCATTTTGTTTAGCTTTTCCTTTTTTCTTCCGAGGATTTTTATCTTTAAAACCGATTTGTCCACCATGCTTTAGACATGCCTTAGACTCATTTGCTATTGTACTTTCAATTTGTCTTGCAGGCACATCAATTCGAGTTGGAACATTATTAGCACCAGGTATATGTGACTTAGTCACTTTCTCTGTATCAATGAATGCATCTGGCAATTGGTTTGCAATACTCTGCAAATGAATAATTCTCTGAACTTCAAGTTTACATTGATTGGTGCGAGAATCAAAATGAGAAATTAATGATGCATTCCCTGGAATTTCAATTTGTTTTTCTAGCCTTTTCTTTTCTCCCTATAATGCTAGGAAAAGTTTTTCATTAAATTGACAATCGGAAAATCGTGTCGTAAAAATATCACCCATCAAGGGTCCTTGATGGGTTCAAGAAATTTGATGATGGAAGGGGATTCATACCTAACATAAATTTTCAGCTTTCTTTAAGGTCCCATCTTGGTGCGTTGTGGTGGAGCAATTGGAACATATACTGCACAACCGAAAACTCTTAGACCTGAAGGCCTGATGCAAATAAGTGTTGCAGCATGCAATATAGCATGTCCCCAAGCAGAAACATGCAATTTTGTTCTTATTGGCAATGGTTTAGCAAATAACTGAAGGCGTTTAATAAATGATTCGGCTAGACCATTTTATGTGTGTACATGGGCAACATGATGCTCAATAGTAATTTCAGTGAATATACAATAATCATTTAATGCTTGAGAAGTAAATTCTCCGGCATTGTCAAGACGAACTGTCTTGATTGTATAATCTGGAAATTGTGCTCTTAATCGGATTATTTGAGCATGAAATCTCACAAATGCAACATTGTGAGTAGAAAGCAAATAGACATGTGACCAACATGTTGATGTATCTATCAACATCATAAAACATCTAAACGGTCCACATGCTGGCTGTATTAGCCCACATATATCTCCTTGAATTCTCTCCAAAAATGCAGGAGATTTAGTAGCAACTTTTAATAGAGATGACCTTACAATTAATTTTCCCTGAGAACAAGTAGCACAGAAAAAATCAATGGACAAAAGAATTTTCTGGTTCTTTAACGGATGTCCATGTGAACTCTCAATAACTCTTTGCTTCATTATTGACCCAAGATGACCAAGATGATCATGCCAAAGAGAAAACAATTTTGGATTAGAAGCTTTCTGGGTCATCATTACATGTGATTTAATTGTACAAATAAATGTATAGTTATAACCCGGAAGAGAAAGCATGTAGTTTTTCTAATATTTGCTTCTGTCCTGAGACTCTAGAAATAATGTAGAGATATTCTACATTATTTTCATTTGTAGTTTCAATATGACATCTATTATGACGTATATCTTTAAAACTCAACAAATTACTTCTGGATCTGCTAGAGAATAATGCATCCTATATAACAAATTTTGTTCCTCCTGGCAAAATAATATTGGCTCTTCTAGAGCCCTCAATCTGGTTTGCAATACATGAGATTATGTTCACATTAGCCTCCATTAATGTTAAACTTGAAAAATACTTTCTTATCTCTCAAAATTGTGTGAGTTGTTACACTGTCTGCTAGACATAATTCTTCGCAATTATCCTTGGAATTAATATTAATAATCATGAAAATTAAAAACAAAAAAACAAAGAAGGGAGCAATAAGTATTAATAAAGGAATATTATTTATTATAATAAGAAGATAAACATTCTGAGAATTTAAATATTACACTAGGAATTAAAAACAACATTATTTAGCACTAGCATAATATTAAACCTCAAAGTCATTTTCATTTTCAGTCAAATTATCAATTTTTTCCATCTGGATTTTCAAAGAAATCTGAAACGTCCAGATGTGTAAGATCCATGAGATGATCAACAAAAATTGTTTCTATGCATTTTCCTTTTTCCTTCAATGAAGTTTGATAAAGGTCCACAAGATGTTTAGGCGTACGATAGGTACAAGCCCAGTGTCTTTTTATACCACATCAATGGCAAATGTTATCTTTATTCTTGGGACTCTTTCCCTTTTCTTGTTTCTCCTCATTATTTTCTCACTTCTAGTGGTGATGTGGTGTTTTCTTAAAAATTAAGGAGTTACTGTTATGACCACCATAATATCAAGAATTACTACAACCACGAGCATGACCACAACCACGAGCATGACCACGACCACGCCCACGCCCACGCCCACGCCCACTATTGTTGAAAGATGTAGCATTCGCTTTTGGGAATGCCATAGGATTTTTTTCTCATGTGATGCAGCATTCGCTTCAGGGAATGGTGCAAAGCCAGTTGGGCGAGGTTGATGATTTTTCATCAAAAGCTCGTTATTTTACTCAGCAATAAGAAGACATGATATTAGCTCAAAATATTTTTTTAAACCACGCTCTCAATATTGCTGCTGCAGGAGCATATGAAAAGTTATACTCGCCAATTGTTTTAAAATCTTGCAACCGCAGGTGTATCAACTCATAACGGGTTTGTAGAAGTATTATATCCCTTTGGTGATCATACCTTTCTTCTAAAATTTGTCAGAGGGCAAATGGATCATTTACCATAAGGTATTCAGATTTCATGGTTTCATCAAGGTGATGGTGCAAGAATATCATTGCCTTAGCATGATCCTATAGGGATACATTATTTCCTTCCTTAATAGTATTTCCAAGGTTCATGGCATCAAGATGAATTTCAGCATTAAGTGTCCATGGCAAGTAATTTTTGCCCAAGAGATTAAGTGTAACAAACTCAAACTTCGAGATATTTGACATTGTAAAAAACAAAAAGTGAAAAATATGTATCAAAAAGTTAAAATTCATAAAATTATCACAAAAATTAGAGATATTGATTATTATTATAACTAACAGAATTAGCAACTACGTACAAGACATAAATGTAAAGAAATATATAAGAACTGATAAAAGATGATAACTAATAATTATATATATATATATAATCAAGAGGTTACGTGATGGAGAATTCATGAAATGTTTTCATGTTATTTTTAGTAGACATAATCAAATAATGTTCATGTATATAGATACCAATAAGTTAAACACAAATATTAAAATAAGAAATAATAATAAGGGACCTTTGAAGAAATTGTGTTGGTGTATGATCTGATGGTGAGAATTTATAGACATGAAGATAATTAAGAGATCAAATACATATCAAAGATTGTATTAAGGCAAGCTCTATTAGAATCATTAATTTCTAAAATTAACTTACCAAAAATACTAAAAGTAAAGACTCGTGCTTATAACGTGTTATAATATAATAGGAAATAATAATAAAGCAGAGAAATAGATAATATAAAAGAGACAAAAAATACGCAAAACTATAATATTCTTCTATTTAATAATTTCTCTCTTCTCCCTCTCTTCTTTTCTTTTCTTTCTCACTTCTCTTTTCTTTATTACTCGTATGTTTCCAACATCAAGAACAAAGCCTATTTATAGGCATTCTTTTAGCTTATCAATTAAGCTTAAGGTAATTTCCAAAAAATCTCTCAACATTTGCTTGATGAATACAAAAGTACTAACCATACAATTTTTTTTTTTCATTATTTAATAATTAGTACTTTAAAAGTAATATGAAGACATCCACATTTAAAGTTTCATAACAATATATACATAGTTGGTAAATTTTTTTTTTTTTTTTTTTTTTTTTTTTTTTTTGAGAAAGGATAAAATAGCATTTTGAAGAGAATAATAGTAAATGATAGTAGAAAATTTCCTAATATAGTTTTGAATAGCACAATCAAATTGATAATTATATAATATAAAAAAAAAAAAAAAAAACTCCTCCTTCTTACTCTTCTCTCTTTATCATGAAACTATGCATATAAATTTGTTGTTATAAGTTGACTACAAATCCGAAATTTATTATAAAATCCAAGGAAATCTAAGGAATTACCAACTATATATGTTATAATTTATTATCTTTTAAAAAACAAGCTATAAACTTCAATAGTTTTATGCTATTTGCTATAATTTCTCTCTCTCTTTTTTGTAAAATAAAATAAAAAATTATTAGATAAATGACCACTAACTGTTACATAAATTTGATATTTAAATAGAAGTTGAAATTAACTTTGGTTATCCTTAATACTATTCTTGTTACTTTTAAAGAAATACGATTTTATTTAATTCTGATAGACAATTTATCCTCTATTATGATCAACAACAAATGCATAAATTCATAATTTTGATCGACCACATAGAAATATTTATGATATGCCAGCTCATTGTTTTACATATTCCCGCAAGCTCACGACATCGACAAGTTAAGCCGAATTCAGATTAGGAGAAAAAGAAAAACCCCCCGAATAACTAAAAAAACAGAGCAAGAAAACAAAAGAAACAGAGAACGAATTCTTAAAAAAAAAATAATAATAATAATAATAATAATAATAATAATAAAAATTTTGCATATGAAATAAACTAGAAGGCGTTTTTTAATTTTTCTCTATGGAACTTAGCTACAAACATAGAGAGGTTACAGAGCAGCCTGTTGATCATGATCGCCTTGATCACGAAGAGTCGAGCAGACGACGGGCTTAGCCAGGTACGTGGGCATATCATCTCCAGCCATGATGACAACGATCTTTGGCTGATCGGAGTCCACGACAACATTGACTTGCACCGCCGGTTTCTCTTCGGTATTGGAGACGTTAGTGGCGGCACCGGAGTTTGGCGCCGGAGAAGGCTTACGGTGTGAGCATGCCAGGATCACCAAGGCCACGGTGATGAGGCCTAGCATGAGCGCTAGACCGCCGAATAAGAACGGAATGGGGGAATTCCAGTGCCGGAATCCGCCGTCGCCAACGGTGGCATTACTATAACTAGCTGGCCTCATGATTGGATCGGCTAATTAGCACATAGTGTATGATATGGTTTTTTGTTTTTTTTTGTTTTTTTTTGTTTTTTTTTGAAGATGTTTTGGTTTTTAGGTTTCAATATATTTTTGATGGAATTTATAGTAACAAAATTAAGGGATCACAAAACTACAGTACATAAATTGGATGAGAGCAAGGGAAATGAGTTGCTTGTGGGAAGTTACAAGTATGGCCTTTGTTTTGAAATGGGAAATCTATATTCTTGGCTTCTGTTTTAGTAATAATTGGATATATTTCTCGTGGAAGCTTCTTCTAGTTTGGTTTGTAATTAGGGTTTTCTCTTTAGTACCCTTTTACAATGGAAATATATATGTATTGGCAATTTCTTTACTAATTTGTTTTCTTTTAGTTAGGGATTTTTTTTTTTTTTTTTTTTTTTTTTTTTTTTTTTTTTTGAGCTTAACGTCCATGAAAAATTTGTCAAGAAGTCCAAAAGTATAAAATGGATTGACTCTTGATGGCAAATGGTAGACTAGGGGTCAAGTCTCTCTTTTTTTACTTAAATATTCCTTGGTACTTAACGTAAAATGGGGGGATGAGAGGAGCAAACAAATTCCACAAAGTTTATGACTTCAAAGAGAAATAATTTAGTCAAACAAATTAGAAAAATCCCTTATAGAAGATCAAAAGAAGTCATTATTGTGTAATCCAAGCGAAAGGAAAAAGAAGAAAACGATTTATGATCATGATCAGCGGTAGGTGGCTTTTCTCTAAATTCACTAATTATGGAAACTCATGTTTTCTTGATGAAGCAACCAACACGGTAAAGAAGGAATGAATGTGAATCTGTAACATGGAAGCTTTTTTATTGGCTTGTCTGTCATTATGAAATATATATATATATATATATATATATATAACCTTTAAATATATATACATATATATATAACATGGCCCCACAAAATTACGTGCCCTACCAGCTTAAGTATTCCCTAATTTTTCCCAATCACAATATGATCCTATCAATAACTTGACAAATTAATACCAATTCGAATAAGGATATACTTCCCTTTCCTTGAGAAAATAAGTAGGAAAACATTGAGCCACCACTCCAATAGAATACCAATAAGAAGCCCAAAGAGCTTATCTTAAAAATTTGAAACGAAGTTAACAGACTATTTAGGAAATTAAATAAACACACGGAATTAAATTAAAGTTAACAAAATATTAGAAGTAATACCACAAATTTTGAAGAAAAATAAAAGGAGAACATTTGCTGACACGATGAAAAAGTAGTAATGATCACGATCTTAAGATCTTATGTACACTTGTAGTTAGCGGTGGAGTGAGGAAATTTTCTCATTGGTGGCGTTATAAAAATTAAAGATAACTTTTTCTTAAACAAGAACATAGCTATCTATTTTGATTAATGAGTGTTGACACAATGAATAATTTCTTCCAAAATAGATGAATAAATAAATTCTATTGAAAATTTAAGAGTAAATATTGACCTATATCGAAAACTGAATTGGGACGCAGTTGAAATTTTTCTTAAAATGATGGTACAGTTGAAATTTTATAAAAAAAATATTGGGAGGTTAAAAATCAATTATATGTGACTTCACCCCTAATTGCAGTTTGCTACCAACTAAGACTAAGCCATTTATTTTTTATAAAAAATTAAATAAAAAAAAACTAAGCCATAAATAAGGCAATCCATGACATAAATGAAGCTTACCTACTTTACTTGCCCATATTTAATGAATAGCACTTCCGTGTTAGCAAAAGGCAAGTACTACAATTATATGAAAAAAAGGCAAGTATTACTTCTGCAACATTAATTTGTGTATATCTATATAACAGAATATATATGAAATTTATAAATATAATAATAGTCTAGTCTCCGATACTATACTGGATACATCCAGTATTTATATATATATATATATATATATATTTTTTTTTTTTTTTGAAAACTTGTAACAATAAGCTGATTTACATGTAATTTCATGTTTAAAATCTTTTTACATGGTAGTATTTTGATATTCATGCAAATGATAAATATCACTAAAAATTGGAACATTGAAATCAGCTGATAATTAATATATCACAAAAAACATTGTAGATAGTGTTTCAGAAAGGTAATATCAGTCTATCTCCATAAATATATATATATATATATATATGTATATAATTGGTTGGCTTCCTTCAATAATTGAATGTTATAATATACAGTTTGAAATTATCTCTCTCGCCTTCTTCAGGTGTGACTGGTATGTTTTGAAAAAAAGGATTTGCTATGTCCCAGCTGTTGAAATTTCTTATACGTCATTTTTTATTGGCATTTTCATCATTTGCTTCAAGCAATTCAAAAGCAAACGTGAAAAAAAGAAAAGAAAAAAAAAAAGGTGATACAAATTAATCATGGAAGTACAATTATTGGCACATAATTAATTAATGAATGCCAAAACACTGATCATAGGGAACAAAATTGATTCATAATCAAAAAAGAAAATTCCTAACCTACGTTATTTTGAGCTCCAATCATTCGAATTTTCGAAATTCCTTGAACATTATCGTTACTATTAGTCAAACAAACATGAAACATGAGTGTTTAAGCAAGTAATAATGTCCAAGTTGCAAACTTAGGCTTTTGCGTGAGGGAAACATAGGATCAGTACTTGCTCTATAACTTTCCAACATACGGTACAAAACTCGTGACAGTTGGAGATTAGTTTCCAACGGAGATAGGTTTTTGGTTTGGCTCACCATTTTCAATATTTCACAGCCTCTAGAATTACAGTTTTAATCAAGGCTGTAATTCAGCTGGGGACCTACCTCATAGAAGTCTTTGATCAACAAAATTTAAAATTAAAAAAAAAAAAAAAAAAAAAGTTGTTTATTAACTGCGTTAAATGTCGGAAAATTTTTTTTTTTTGGTCAGTACCACTAATCTAAACTAGCTAGGCAGTTTTTCCATGGGAAACGTGTTGGCTGACATATTGTTATACATATTAGGATAGAATCTATCATGACCGAGTAAGGACTTCTGTCTCAATAAACTATTTTAAAAAAATTAATTTGACCTTTAAAATTATTTTAATTTTCTCATTTCGTCCGTATTAAAAATTAAGTATTCATATACAGGTCTTTCTAAAAATTTTATCTTTTAATATATATATCCATTAAGATAATAGGGTGGCTCCGCCACTATATATATATATAATAAAAGAGGAAAGTGCTCATTAGGTAGATTAGGATGAATCTTAAGAAAAAAGTTTGTGTGTAGAGTTGGGGTTTAATTAGGCAAGTGGGGGTGGGTGTGGTGGAGGGGTCCTTATTAGATCGTAAAAGAGCAACACAAGATCCTTTTGTCTACCAATAGAAAATATGATATGAAGCTGCTGGGAAAGAAAGTAAAATCTGCGCACAACAAAACAAGCGGCGTAACTAATGTTCATAATCATTCAAGAAAAGAAATTTCTTTTACTTTTTTAAAATGTAAATAGTGGTGTTAATTAGTATAATAATGTATTTGCTGAATAGCTTCGTTTTGATGAGGTTATTGTTATCCCTTGATTGGATTGTTTTATCTCTTCCTTTTTAAGCTGCAGTATATATTGATTGTTGATTGGATAATTGTGATTGTGACCACTTATGAAGATCCATGATCGCAGAATTTGAATGAAAAGATAAGTGGCATATTAGCAATTGCCTGTAAATTGTAATTTAGTGCGGTCTATTTATAAATCCACATGATTACTCTTCTTGATGGCCCTTTGTGGTAATAATTTTGTTACTTCATGTTTACTGAAAAAAGATTAAGTGGCATATCAAATTTTTATACATTTTAAATTTATGTCACATATTTTTATTTATAATTTAGACTACTGCAATATTAATCAAGTTTATTTATATTACAGAAATCTTAAATTTCAAAATATGTAAGAGAAATTTAAATGGTAAGATATTTTTGTGTCATTCTTAAAAGTTTTTGCAATATTTGGATGGACAGCCTAGAACTCGATCGCAAATGCATACTCTGTATATGGGTCAGATTTATCGGATTGGGTTGGGTAGAAGATGAGAAACGAGGCCTGTTAAAAAGGCCCATCTCCAATAGTTGTTTAGCAGCCCAAAAGGCCCAAACGTCGTCAACTTTTAGATCAGATTGCAACAATATGGGCCAGTTTGGTTCATGATTTTGAAATTATGATTAAAGAAGAAGAAGAAGAAGAAGAACAATAATAAAATCATAGTAAATTATATTTTTTTTAATGGAAAATGAAGTAAATAGCATGATGATAGGACATAATGTTAATTTTGGAAAACCAATTTAAGTGACAGTGAGTTGTTATATTTTTGTTGGTGGATATACACCTCAATCAATCTATACGATAATCCTTTTAATACCTCCAATTAAAGAACAATAACTCGCATATCATGTAAGTTGGTACTCAATAGTTGGGATTAGAGTTGAGATCCCTATCACTTTTCTTTTACATATACGAAACAAAATTAATAACTAAAAAATTTCCTAGTAAATAATCTATTTACTAGAAGTATATAAATCATTTACCTAGTAAATTTACCATCAACTACAAATATTTTTAAAAGCCCACTATTTCCTTCAATTATTCATTGTAAAAAATGCTTGAAGAACGCACAAAAGTTAAGGATACTTGTTAAACTGTTGTATTTTGAAATGAAAGAAAACATTTGGGAAACAATGTGGATGGTGATTAAGTTGCACGGTGGAGGAGCTGGGTTCGTAGGCTTCCAAGAAGAGGCACACGGCAACGGTGGTCACGGAGAAGCTTGTGGAGATCAGGGCTTGTAATTGAGGAAATGGGATCGACATCATCGACGACTGAGGCGTGCAGCATAGCTCGTGCATTGGAAGCGCATTTGGTGATCACGGCGGCTCATGGAAAAGGCACTCAGTGAAAAGGCATTCTAGAAGTGTGGCAATCATGGAGAAGGTGATGGCGATACACCCTTGGTGGCATCTTTGCAACTTTAATTTGTTGAATGTTTCATTGCTATAGGTGTGGTGATAAAAGTAAAAACCCTAGCTGTTTGAACTATGAGATTAGCCTGATAAAAAAACGAAAAACTCAAGAGAAACAAAAAAAACCAAACAAGATTAAAAAAAAAAAAAAAAAAAAAAAAAAAAAAACTATTTTCATAAACCAATTTTTCTGCATCATAAAAAATCATGATGTCCAAAATGGGAGTTCAGAAACCGGCTGTTGATCAACGTTAATCTGATTGGTTTGTTTATGAACAATGTAGCTTCCTTGCTTGCCAACACTAAAAAAAGAAAAGACCAACATTGATCTAATTTCAAGTGCTATATTTTACAAGATGTGTTAGTTTTTTCATATTGTGCAGATCACCTCCGTGGCTATATTTGCAGCAATTAATTCATTTAACAGCATATCTTATTTCTTCAAAACGAAAAAACACGTACATCAATCTAATCTGCCAGTTATAGAGGTTAGGATTGACTTGAAATACAAATATACAATATATATGCATTTACAGAACAAGCAGTTCCAAAAAAATTTAAAAAAAAAAAAAAAAAAAGATTATAAAGATATCATTCATATAACATATTAATGATCTAGACCAAATCAATTGGCAAAAGAGAGGGTATATACATATAGTAAGAACTTGAGCAATTAAATACTGAAAAAACTAGTAGAGAACTCTTCCCTTCTTCAGCGCCAAACACGGTTTTAGAAAGATGGAACGATGCCATATCTGGTGTCCGCCATTAGCGCTGTGGAGAACATCCGATCCACTTCAACTTCCACGTCGGTTCGTTTGGCAAACCGGCCCTTGATCCTTGGTCTGGTCTCTGCATAGGCCTTCCTTGAGGCGTACCTGATTGTCTTCTCAAACTTCCTCATCTTCTTCTTCTCTCTGTACCTTAGAACCCTAGCCTCCCTATCCATTGGGGTAAGCTGGGACGGCATCTGAATCGGTGGCCCCGAGAAAAGATCGATCGTCCCTTTAGGAGGCCGCGCCGGGTGTGAGATCGAGATGTCGCTCATTGTCGAGTCTGGAACTACACTGACATCTATTGATGAGACGGACACCTAATTACCATGATCAAAATTAAACACCATGTCAATGTAAGTAATTAACTTAATTCTTTATTAGAATGTTAAACAAGCAATTAATTCGGTTTTCAGCATATAATTTCCATTCATTAGATATAGATTCTATGCTAGGGCTCATGCATGTGCTGATGTGCATGGAAAAGGCAGTAACATGGAAAATTTTAAAAATCAAAATCAAAAGCATCAGCATCTTCCTAATTGAAGAATCCTTTTACTTTCTTAAGAATATAAGCACCGGAAAACGACTGATTTCTTCACGGTACCAAATAACAAGTTTTTCTTTCGTTTTATTGCCAAAATTGATTTAGAACCAATTCTAAAAAGCTCTCTTATAATGTTACGTAAGTGGCCAAACTTTTCAGTCAAATTCCAACTAAGATCCCAATTCCAAATTGATGACCAGAAGGAACAAAAGGCACGGAGAGAGAAACAAAAAAGAGCAAAAACTTTAAGTTGGATTCCACCCTTTTAGAGAGAAAGCTAAAAGAAAAAAAAAATGAAGCGAATAAAGTGCAGGAGAGGAAAACAACAAATCTCAGAAGAAACCCTTCAGATTTAACATGCTTGAAAACGTGTGTAAAAAGAGCCAAATCACATATATAACGGAAATTTTAAACAATTAGTCAATTATTTAAATAAATGATGGAATTTTTTATATAAAAATGAGTCCTGAACTTCAGTGATCAATTATAACCAATTATTAATTATTTATTTTTAAATAATTTTTTTACTTTTACAAAACATCTATTATTTGTTAAAAATCTTCTTAAAAAAATATAATTTACCCTCATATCCTGAAATCATGCCTTTCATATGCTTTTAAACTTTCCACAAGGACTCAGGCATAATGATCTAACTTAAAATTTCACGGTGAATTTGGTTTTTATGTCTAAATTTAAATTTTTCTTATCAGTTTTTATCTTTTTATAAAATAAAATTAAAAAAATTATAATTATTTTTTAAAAAATTAATCTATTTTTATTTAAAAATTCAATTTTAAACGGTACGACAGAGGCAAGCTCGGTTGAATTAATGAGATAAACATACACTGTGACTAATGGAGCCATTGAAAGAGGAAGTGTAAGCATCCTTTGGCGAGTCAAAGTCCAAGCCCAGCTGAAACCCCTGCAGGCTCTGCTGCATCATCTGCCCTTTGTTGTTCCCGTCCCCGCACTGAACCGGAACAACACTGTCTCCTCCTCCATAATTCTTCTGTTGAATTACTCCATAGCCCATCTGCTGCTGATGACTGCTGAACTGTTCTCCAAACTGACTAAGCTCCCCAGTACCACTACCTGAATTGTACTCCACAAGATCCAAATACTCATCAACCTCCCCACCGAATAAGAACCCAGTGGGATTGTTTATGTTGTTATTCCCCTGGTTTATGTTAATCCCTGTGTTTTTCACCGGATTCAGCAGCAGCCACGACGCCGTTTCGTCCTCGTTGCTGTCGTCGTCGTCGTCGTCGTCGTCGTCTTCGTCGTCGTCGTTTTCGTTTTCGTGGAAGATGTCGTTGTCGGCGGCGGCAGCGGCGGTGGAGGAGGGGGGGCCGTTGAGGCAGCCGGAGATGGGGAGGACGGGGACGCGGTGGTGGCGGCGGGCGAGGGGGTTGGCGGAGTGGATGTCGGCGTCACAGGAGGCGCAGAGCGACGCCGCGTCGGCCTTGCAGATGAACTGCGCCGGAGCCCGCTCGCACGCCTCGCAGACATACACGCGCTCGTGCCTCGACGCCACGCGGTTCGCCGCGTGCACCCGCGCGTCGCACCCCGCGCAGAGGTACGCCGAGTCCGCCCGGCAGTACACCGCGCACGCCGCCGACCGGCACGTGTCGCACACGCGCGCCCAGCTCGCCGCCTGCTCGCCGGAGGTCCCTCCGTTGGCTTCCTCCTTCATCATCTCTCTCTCTCTCTACTTTCTCTCTTTAGAAGGGTCTGGTCTAACTTCTAAGGAGTGAAGTGTGTTAGTTTTTGGAGGGGTTGAGGGCTCTAAGTCTAGCTTTCCGGGGGATTGGGAAGAGAATCCTGGGAACTACACGTGGCGAAAAGTTAGTGGTTGACGTGGGTGGTTCGTTATGTGGCTGGCTTTTGTTTAGAGAGTGGGGTCGAAGACTTGAGTGGGACCCACTGCTTTTTCTTTCCTCTTCTCACTCTCTCTCTCCCTCACTCTCTCTGGATTGGGATGAATGAATCATTTTGTGGGCTCGAGTATGGAGTGAACAGAGAACTCGCTGTTCCTGTGGGCCACCTGTCAAATCAAAAAAAGACTTCTCGTCCGTCCTTGGCAAGTGTCATGTGTAAGGCGTTCTGATGGCAGTTTCGGAATTACGCAAATAGTCTTTTTTTTTTTTTTTTTGAAGGACAAATAGTCTTCTTTTATTTTCTTTGAAAATATATATATTTTTTTAGGAAAGTTAGTCTCCGTTTAATAAGTTAATTAGAGATAAAATTTTAAATTAAAATTGATTAATTATTTAAAAAATTAATTATAAATTTTATTAAATTTTTAAAAAATATATATATTAAAATTAAAAAATTACAGTTTAATTAAAATTAAACTTAAATATCAAATGAAGACTTATTATTTCTTATTTTTTTAGATCTATTTTTAACTATATGTTTGTATCAATTTTCTTAATATGGATGGTTCTTGCTTTATGACAGAAATCAATACGAATAAGAGATCTTTAACATAGTTCTTGAATTAACCTGCTGAATTTATATCTCCTTAAGACTTAGTATTGAAGTGACTTGATGCACGTAGCTAATTTGAATCAAATGAAAAAAAAAATGTCTACCTTAAGTTTTAAAACAGAAAATGAAAATTGTCATTCTTTTTTACCTAAACAAGGACTTTCCTCAGGCAAAACCCATCAATTCAAAATTTTGAAGTTAAACATTAACCTTTTTTTTTATTTTTTTATGTTAGAACAATCATGTATTTAATTTTTGTTGAAACCGAAGATATTTTAAACCACATAGAGATTTAGCTAAAATAGAAATATTGATCATTTATCCCGATAAGAACTTAAATATGAACACCACTTTAACTGTAATAGTTAAGGTTTATAGACTTACTCATATGCTAGTGCTATTTAAAGTTCTATCATAATTTAGGATTATACGGATATATCACCTTTTATATTATATAAAAAAAATTTTAAGCCAAGAAGAAAATTTGTCGATAAAATGATATTATATAAATTTTTTTTTTTTTTTTTAAGCAAAGAAGAAAATTTGTCGACAAAATGATAAAGTCACGGGTGGGCCAGTCCCAAAACACAGGTCAGCATCAAGTATATCACGTGGAACCAAGCAAAGCCACAAGCTTTTTCAGGGAATGCTGACTCGGACAAGCCATAGGGGAAAATTCCTCCAGCCAATAGGATACGGCCACGCAAACAGCAAGCAGATTAGGACAGACCTCACCACAAGTTTAGTTAGAAGCACAGGAGCTGATCTGATGCCCTCGTCTAATTTGCTTATTAGTTTATTTTAAATTAAATTGTACTTTTTTCATCATAATTTTATCTTTTTTCTGAAATTTTTTTTTTAGCTTTTCTAAAAAATTACTATGAAATTTAAAAATCTTAAACTATAAACTCATTCATCAAACATCTTCTTATTTTATGAGTTCAAAATGAAAAAAATGTAACATCAAATTTTTTTTTTTGTTTTTTTGGTTGCTCTACATAAATTGATGACGCTGACGTGATCTTTTATTCCCTAACCACTAGTGTTTTTATAAACAAAATTGTCCATTTATAGTGCGTTATCTGTGTCATTTTATCATATTTGAACTAAAAGATGTCGTGGTAGTAAATAAATTTTTAGAATTTACAGTAAGAAATGAAAGGGGAAAAAAAAAAAAAAGAGTAGAGCTTTGTTATAAATTGGTTCATTTTGGCAGTTTTTTGCAAAACCTTTTCATTTTGATATTGTTAATATTCACAAACATGCATTATTAAAAGAATATCTTATCGAAAAAGTTTCAATTAATTTATTTTGTAGAGAATTTTATGATAAGATATGAGAAAAATGCTTTATTGATATTCATAGTTTTTCACTTTTCAAATTTAGTCGATTAGCTATAAAACAAAGTACAACAATTTAATTTTTGATGGTGAAAAAACTATGTTCTAGGGTAATATATTTTTCTACTATAAAGTATTTTTTTTGCCTCCTTTTCTTCT